>JAJEOU010000806.1:98008-156920 GCA_021534815.1 Acrocephalus arundinaceus
GAAAAGAGAATAAAAGGGGCATCTCCGAACAAAATAATTTGGTTTGGAGATCCTTGAATTTGTCTAAAGCCACCAAGAGTGCAGCCCCTCATTGACACAGTCTGTGGCAACCGGGAAGGTGGAAAGAAACCAAACGAAGAATGGCACAAAAAATGACAATTCCTTTTGGACAAAATGAAGAAAGAGAGGACGACAAAAACCCCATAATGAAACCAACACAAAGTATCAAAGATGTCATTTATTACAAGTGTTTTTTTAGAAAATGGCCAGCACTTTAATGTTGCTGAACACATCCAGTCATCAGCCTCCACAGTGCAGCCTTTAGCTCCTGGTTCCTCAGGCTGTAGATGAGGGGGTTCAGGGCTGGAGGCACCACTGAGTACAGAACTGACAGGGCCAGATCCAGGGATGGGGAGGAAGAGGGGGCTTCAGGTAGAAAATGCACAGTGCTGATGAACAGGAGACCACGGCCAGGTGAGGGAGGCAGGTGGAAAAGGCTTTGTGCCGTCCCTGCTCAGAGGGGATCCTCAGCACAGCCCTGAAGATCTGCACATAGGAGAAAACCATGAACACAACAAAACAATGATAAACAGACACAAACAGCATGAGCCCAAGTTCCCTGAGAGGATTTGGAGCAGGAGAGTTGAGGATCTGTGGGATTTCACAGAAGAACTGGCCCAGGGCATTGCCATGGCACAGGGGCAGGGAAAATGTATTGGCCGTGTGCATGAAGCATGAGAAAGGCACTGGCCCAGGCAGCTGCTGCCATGTGGGCACAAGCTCTGCTGCCCAGGAGGGTCCGTAGTGCAGGGGTTTGCAGATGGACACGTAGCGGTCGTAGCACATGATGGTCAGGAGGAAATTCTACTGTGAAAAGAGGAAAAGAAAAAGAGCTGTGCAGCACATCCTGCATAGGAGATGGTTGTGGTGTCCCAGAGGGAATTGTGCATGGCTTTGGGGACAGTGGTGCAGATGGAGCCCAGGTCGGTGAGGGCCAGGTTGAGCAGGAAGAAGAACATGGGGCTGTGCAGGAGGTGGCCGCAGGCTACGGCGCTGATGATGAGGCCGTTGCCCAGGAGGGCAGCCAGGGAGATGCCCAGGAAGAGGCAGAAGTGCAGGAGCTGCAGCTGCCGCGTGTCTGCCAATGGCAGCAGGAGGAAGTGGCTGATGGAGCTGCTGTTGGACATTTGCTGTGGCTGGAGATGGATCTGTAAAAAAAATAAGCATGGAATAGTTCAGTTTGGAGAGGACTTTCAATATCCCAGCCAGCTTGGTGGCACTTTCCCCCCACTGCCTGCCCAGGGCTCTGCTGCCTGCAGCTGTCCCTGCCTGCAGCTGCTTCCCTGTGCCCAGGGCTGGGCCCTGCCAGGGCTGCCAGAGCCCAGCCCAGCCCTGGGGGCTCAGCTCTGCCCTGCAGACCCCCCAGCTCAGGCACTGCCCAGGGCCAGCTCTGGCTCTGCAGGCTCTGATGGCAATGTCAGAGAACCCTGAGGAGGCTGGAAAAGTGACACTGATGTACCTAAAGGACTCCTGCTCATTTCTGTCACTGCCTTGTTGAATAGGATCTGAGAGAATTTTTTTTTTCTCAACCTGAACTTAGATGTGAATATATGTGTGAATTTCCATGCAGGCAACACAGAGCAGTAATTATAAAAGCAGGATTTTTCCTTTTATGCAGCCCTGCCTTGCTTGCTCCCTGCAAAATCTACTTGGAAATGTTCTGCAGTTAAATGTTATGGTGGGAGCAGTCCTCAACAATGCAGCCTCCCACCCCACAAGGAGAACACTTCCACACCTTACCAGCTGTCTCCTTCCACCCAGATCTTGTCCCCCAGTGCTGGCAGCAGCTCCCAGGGCTGGCTGAGAGCTGTCCCTGGCAGGCAGCAGAGTCCCTGGGCCAGCACAGCGCCCTGGGCTGCAGGACCCTGCTCTGCACCACAGCCCTGGGCACCCCTGGCTGCAGCCCCGGCTGCTCAGCCCTGCAGCAGAGCCTGGCCCCAGGGAGCTGCCTTGTGCTGGCCTGGGCTGGGGCAGCAGGGAAACCCAGCCCTGCCCTAGGGCCACATCCCTGCCCTGCAGCAGCTCCCACAGTGCTCCTGGAAGGTGCTCCAAGCTGTGGGATGTGGCAGCTTCAGGAGATCCCTGCAGGAGCTGCAGCTTCTCTTCCCCCAGCCAGAGAGTGACTGTTTGCAAGCCTGGGAGGATTTCTCCTGCAGTGAGCCCTGAGTGAGCTCTGCTCTGTGCTGCCAGCCCAGGCTGAGCTGAAGCCCTGTGTGCCTGTGTGCTGTGCCCAGGGTGGCTGCAGGCAGTGCCCCAGCCCTGCTGGGCTGGCAGAAAAGCTGCTCATCCAGAGAAATGTGTTTTTAAGCTCTTCTTGGTTTCCAGGATCTGTCTCCTATGCAGGAGCTCAGCCCAGCTCATCAGCACAGAACAGCACAAGGACTTTAATGACCGTCTCAGGGCTTTGTGCTGAGGCCCTGAACATCAGTCCCTGAGAGGGAGATGAAGAAACCTCTCCAGAACTCCAAGGCAGAATCCAAATCCAAAGTTTCTTTAACTTCTAATGGGTCCCACTGAGGGACACGACACAGAAAGTGTCCCCAGGCCCCAGGCAGAGCAGAGAACTGCAGGCAGTGATGACAGGTGGGGACAAAGAGAAGCCAAGTCTTGGTGCCCTGGGCCACAGCAGCCTCTGTGCCACCAAGGGCTGTGAGGGGACCCTTGTCCTGAGGCCCTGGGGCCTCCTGGCACAGCCCCAGCAAGGCTGGGCACTGTCAGCCCCTTGTCCTGCCCTCAGCATCCCCCTCCCATGCCAGTGGCCTCCAGGATGTGCTGGAAGGAGTCCCTGGGGAAGGAGCCTTGGTCAGCAATGGCCCTGGGGGGCTCCTTCATGCTGCCAGGGACTGCAGGTTTTTCCAAGGACTTTGGGTTTGGCTTTTGCCTTGGAGTCTCTGAGAGGTTTGTGCAATCCTGGCCTCCAATTCTCTGCTTTAATGAGTCCCTTGAGAGGCTTTGTCAGTAACAACACTCAGTGGGGTTCATTAATGGTTTAAGGTACTTCAGTTATTTTAAGGTACTTGGTATTTCCCTTTTCAAACTGACTTTAGGAAAAGTTTGTGCAATCAAGGCCCCAATTATCTGCTTTAACGAGTCCCTTGGGATTCTTAGTCAGTAAAAACACTCAGTGGGGTTTTTAATACTTCAAAATACTCAGGTATAATTTAAATACTTCTTTTGCCACTGAGTTTCTGAGAAGTTTTTGTGCAATCCTGGCCTCCAATTATCTGCTTTAATGAGTCCCTTGAGAGCTTTGCACTGACACACAGTGGGTCTCAGTAATGCTTTGAGATACTCAAGATTTTTTAAGATACTTTGGATTTTCCTTTGGATTTTCCATCCCATGCTGAGTCTCTGAGAGGTTTTTGTGCAGTCCTGGCCTCCAGTTCTCTCCTCTACAGACCTCATGAGGAGACTGTGTTGGGGTTTGACCATAGTGGGACCCATTAATACTTCAAGACACTTTGGGTGTTTCCTCTGACTTTGACTCCTGGCAAAGTTTTTGCAATCTCCTCTCAGGCCCTGAGGTTCCAGGGCTCAGCACCAAGTGCAGGGAAGTCCTGACAAACCATGGCTGTGCCTTGATTTCCTTCTGGTCTGGTGCAGTTCAGTAGGAAGTTTTTTTTTCCTAGTGTTTTGGAGAAATATTTCATAGAGCTTTTTATAAACCCACATTCCTTTTTTCAAGGGTGTATTTTTCTCTTCAGAGAAGAGATGACTGCAACATTCACTTATTGATATTGACCCAGGGACACTCCTAAGGAGGTCTGGCCTGCTCACAGAAGCTGTGCCTTGAGGTCTGACCCAGTGTGGACAACCTTGCTCCTTATTCCCGAACCCCAACCTCAAAGTGAGTCTCTCCTCACTCACGTGGGATCTGCTTTGCTCAGAGAAGTGGCTTCACTGAGCCAAAAGAGGGGTTTTTCTTCTTTTATTGAGGAATCTAAAACTCCAGAGTTTCAGACAATCTCCTCAAGGGTGAATCATTAAAAACAGATATGATCATGGACAGAGACTCTCTAATTAGTAAAGTTAGAAAGTGGTATTTTTACTAACACCAGCGGGTGGCACAGGAGTCATCTCCAAAAGGCATCACCACCCTGTACAAGGTTCTCTGCCTTCTTTATATTTCCCAAGATCCTACATATAATATATATGCATAACCCCAGCAACTCCCATCCCCACTCTGTATTAAATGAGGCTGTTAGTCCCTCACGTGTGCGCAATTCTTCTCTTGAATTGGGGTTGGTTGTCTCAAAAGATGAAGTCAGAGGAGTCTTCCTCAGGTCTCTGTGACCCTCTGGCACGATCCAAGGTCCCCTGCTTTGTGATTGATTGATTGATTGATTGATAGAAAGTCCAGGTGCTGGTCATTGTTCTACTGGTTTCAATCTGTTCTTATAACGGTTCACTTACTCCATTTCCTTCTATAAACAAGCTCATAATGGCAAACAATAAAACAATTAGCCTTAGCTTAAGCATCTAATAATCATTAACCTATCATTTGCTAATCTAACTTACACCCTGATCCATATAAATTACTTTAATCTCTCAGCTAAAATCTTAGCTCTTTAAAATCATGATTCAGTGCCCCCCGAATGTTGGGGTGCCCCCTGAATGTTGGGGTGTCCCCCCACAGCCCCCCCTGCTGCCGAGGGTCATCTGTGTCCACATCGACCAGGAGTACACGACGGTGGCCGTCATCTTCTCCCGGCCTGTCAGGGTGAGTGGGGACACCCTGGAACTCCCAAAATCACCTGTGTACCTCCCAAATCACCTTAGTAACCCAAAAAAATCACTGGATACACCCAAAAATCTCCTGAGTACCCTCAAAATCTCCTGGATACATCTAGGTACCCCCCCCAAATCAGCTAGATACCCCCAAAAATTTTCTCAGTCCTTCCCAAAAATCACCTGGGTACTTTCCAAAATCACCTGGGTACCCCCCAAAACCACCTGAGTATCTCCCCAAATCTCCTGGATTCTCCCCAAAAATCACCTGGATACAGAATTTTGAGTACCCCCCAAAAATTCTTGGGCCCCTGACCAAAATGGTGGTCGTGACTACCCACTTCTTTGACTGCGTAGACGCAGACGCAGTGTCCCATTTTTCATATTGACTTGAATGGGTAGACCTGGTGTCCCTCAATCCCTATTTACTTGCGTGGGTAGACCTGGTGTTCATTTTACCCCCATTTATCCCCAGTAACCCTTCCCAGTGCTCCCAGTAATGCCCCGGAGCTCCCAATAACCCCATTGCCTCCATTTAACCACTCCCAGTGCTCCCAGTAACCCCTCCCAGTGCTCCCAGTTTGCTCAGTTTCCCACATTCCTCCCTCCCAGTGCTTCCTTAACCCCCTAAGTGCTTCCAGTTCTTCTCCCAGAGCTTGCCCTTAGCCCTGACAGGTACTCCCATTTTAACCAGTAACCCTTCCTGATCAAGTGCTATTAATGGGTAGACCTGGTGTCTCTAAATCCCATTTTGCTTTACTAGGGTAGATCTGGTTTCTTTTTCTATCCATTGATTTCAAAGGGTAGACCTGGTGCCCTTTCCCTGCCAATCATTTCAGTGGGTAGACCTGATGTCCCAAATATTTTGGGGTTAAAAACACCAATTTCAGGCTTGGAAATTCCCAATTTAGGGTGGGAAACTTCCCCAAATTTTGTTCTTTTTCCCCCACACCTGAACCTGGCGTGCCCGGAGCTGAGGGCAGCGCTGGACGGCACCGCCCTGGCTGTTACTGTTAGGTCGGATGTGACACACACACACATGATCAGGATACAAAATGGAAGAAGTTTTATTCTGAGTGTTCTCCAGCTTATATACCGTTAACAAAGTGTGATCTTAAGTCATTGACTACATTGGTGCAAAGCAAATGTCATCAATATAGTTGGCAAAAGTTTGACAGAAAGTTAGTAAGGCACAAATATACACTTTTACTTATGCACGTAGTCTAACTTACAAAAAATTTCATCTATCTTTTTTCATCAGTTCCCATGCTGTGGTGGTTTTGACCAGCAAATGAGTTTTCAGGAAGTTCAGGAAAGAACCAATTGAAAGTAGTTACATCTCCGTGGACATACAGGGTTTCAATATCATTCTAACATTTGCGAGCTGCAGCAAGAGAGAGAAAAAGACCTTGGGCAGATTTAACCCTTTCCTGGCAACATCAAGCTTTCAGAACTCCAACCCTTTCGCAGAGGAAGAGAAGGAGACCAGAGTGATTTAAAATGTAGAGAGACAGTATGATACAGTCAGCAAAAGAACTGATAAAGGTTATCTGGAAGAAAGGATTGAGCAAGTGGACATTTTTGACTGGACTTCTCTAGATGTAAACCATGGAGAAATGGACTATTTCTTGTAATCTATTGATGCTGTTTTGGGGGAATGCTGTTCCAGCTGAAGGTAATAGACTGATGTAATTGAGATTTCATTGAGAATGTTTGTAGAGTAAGTTCCACAGCTCCTGAGATGAAAAGAGGTCTCAGCTGTCTGAGATGCAGATTTGGCCCTTTAGCTGTAGTGAAAGGAGGTCTCTTGAGAGAGAAACGATTTTAAAGATAGAAGAAGAGGATCTTTGCAAAATACTAAAAAAAGCATTCTTAAACTAATATACCAAATATGCTGAGAGGCCCATGAGTAGCCAAGAGAAAGGCTGCTCATGGGTGAGATGGCACAATCTGCAAAATTCCAGCGGCTGGAGGTTGGTGACATTGGGAGCCACCAGACTGGTTTGTTCTTGTGGTGAATGTCTCCAATGGGACATCTAGTGAGACTCCTCTGCCAAGGTGATGAAAGATTATGTTTAAATAGTTGAAACTGACTGAAAATCACAGTTTTGTCTCTCTATGTTAATTTTGGGAAAGTGAACAGTTTCTGGGGGAAAGAGAAGTGTTTTGAAGCTTCAATTTTTTTTTCTTTTTATTTTTTCCCTTATACTTTGGAGTGTGTAAATAAACTATCTTTGTAAGTTTAAAAGTTCAGGCCTGTTTTACTTTTTATTTTCTCCTAGTCCAACTATCACACAAAACCAGGTCTACCCCAATTAAAGTCAGTGGGGATGTAGGGATACCAGGGCTGTCCATTAATAGGGCTTGGTCGGGAAGGGTTACTGGTTAAACTGGGAGCACTGGGAAAGGCTAAGGGGAAGCACTGGGGGAGGAACTGGAAGCACTGGTGGGGAACTGGAAGCACTGGGAGGGAGGAAAGGGGGAAACTGGGCAAACTGGGAGCACTGGGAGGGGCTACATGGAGGACTGGGAGGGTAAACTAATCAAACTGGGAGCTATTCCTGGGAGCACTAGAGGTGGCTAAGGGCGGGAACTGGGGTTACTGGGCGCACTGGAGTGGCTGAGGGTGGGCACTGGAGTTACTGTGAGCCCTGGGGCATTACTGGGTACACTGGGAAGGGTTACTGGGGGTAAATGGGGGTAGACAGGACACCAGGTCTGCCCAATCAAGTCAACAGTGATTTAGGGACACCTGGTCTACCCAGTCAAAGCAATGGGATTCACAACCACCAGTTTGGTGGGGCCCGAGGATTTTGGGGGGTACCCAGGGGTATCCAGATGACTTTTGAGGGGTTCTCAAATAATTTTTTGTGGGTACTGAGGTGATTTGAAGGAGTATCTAGGTGTATCCAGGTGGTTTTGGGGAGTACCAGGGTGATTTGGGGAGGGGAGAATCCAGGTGATTTTTTGGGGTTCCCAGGGATCCCTACTCACCCTGATGGCCTGGCAGAAGATGACTGCCAGAATCGCGTCCTCACAGTCAGTGTTCACACAGATGACACTCTGAGGCAGGGGGGCTGTGGGGGGACACTCCAAAATTCAGGGGGCACCCCAACATTCAAGGGGCACCCCAAAACTCCAGGGGAGGGCCCCAGGGATGGGAGGAAGCCCCGAGTTACCGCTGGAGAGGATGCTGTGCAGGTACACCCACGTGCTTTAGTCTGTGGGGTCGGTGAAGACGGCGTTCTGCAGCAGCTCCAGCTCTGGGGAGGGGCAAAGGGGGCACCCCAAAATCTCAGGGGGGCAGCCAGGGGACACCCTGAGATCTGAATGGAGGCACCCAGGTGTGAGGTGGCTCAGGTCTACCCATCAAAACAAATGGGGATTTTTAGGGACACCAGGTCTACCCATTGAAACCAATGGGGATTTTTAAGGACAAGAAGTCCACCCATTAAAACCAGTGGAGATTTTTAGGCCCAACAGGTTCAACCTCTTTATCCGATGAGGATTTAGGGACAACAAGTCTACCCATTAAAACCAATGATGTTTAGGAACAACAGGTCTAGCCTTTGAAACCAATGGGGATTTAGGGATGTGGGGTCTACCCATGAAAATCAAAAGGGATTTTTTAGAGACCATGTCTGTTAAGGGCAATGTCAATCTGGGGAAACCAGGTCTGCCCATTCAAGGCAATGGAGATTTAGGGACACCAGATTTATCTTAATTAAAGATAAAGAGAATTTTGGAACACCAGGTCAAGCCACAAATGTGGGGAATTTGGAAAATTGGGTCCAGGCATTACTGGGAATTTAGGGATGTCAGGTCTGCCCATTGAAATAATGGGATTTTTTGGTCCACCAGGTCTAATCTTTAAGGACAATGGGGATTTAAAGACACCAGGTCTACCCATTGAAACCAATGGGGATTTCAGGAAAACAGGTCTACCCATCAATGGAAATGGTGATCTGGGGACACCAGGTATACGCATTAACAACTGTAAAGACATCAGGTCTACCACTGAAGTCAATGGGGATTTAGGGAAAACAGGTCTTGTCATTAAGGTCAACGGAGATTTTTGGGACAGCAGATCTACCCATTGAAGTCAATGGAAATATTTTGGACACCATTGAACCTAACAGAGCTCAAGTTCAAGCAAGGGGCTGGAGAATTTTTGGAATAGGATCTTGGTGAAATTCTGGGAATTTTTCCAGGGGAATCTCTCACCTTCCTTCAGCCTTTCGGGGGGCAGCATCCCAGCCTCTCCATTCCTGCAGTTCCTGGTGGGTGCCAGGAGTCACAGCCAGTGGTGCCAGGCCAAGAAGCTGGAGAAGTTGTGGCTCAGCAAGGTCATGGCAAAGGCCAGCTTGGCCTCGGGGTCCTACCTGGCCACCAGTGCCTGTCTGTGGTCCCAGGTGTTGACTAGGAGGGCACCAGTACAAACCAGTAAGCCACGGAAGCTGCCCCCGAGCCCCTGCAGCCTGAGGTGGCAGCTCCCAGTACAAACCAGTAAGGGTTAATGCACCCAAACCCATTCTCTCTATGGGGTTTAGGGGCACAAGGTCTACCCTATTGAAGTCAATAGGGATTAAGGGACATCAGGACTACCCGTTCAAACCAACAGGGATGTTGGGACGTCAGGTCTACCCATGAAAGGCAGCTCTAAGGGCTCCCAGTGTGGTCTTGGGGCTCCTACTTTTACCAGGTTTATACTGGGAGGGCACCAGTATGAACCGGCAAGCATCAGGAGCATCCCCCAATCACCTGAGCCCTGTGGGGGCAGCTCCCAGTATAAACCAGTAAGGCCAGCTGAACCTGAAGTCACTCCCAGTGGGTCCCAAGCCCCATCCCACTATAAACCAGTACATCCCAATATAACCCAGTACATCCCAGTATAACACAGTATGAACCAATGCTCCCAGCAAGCCATTCCTGTAAAAATGAGTATAAACCAGTGCAAACCTGTTGGAAGAGCCGCGGGAGACAAGTCTCATGCTATCATGATCAACAAGCCTCGTTTATTGTTTCAATGTTATCACATTTATACAGACAGTAATTAGCTCATACATATTGCAAAAGTATAGCTCACGATTGGCTATGTCTTTTATAATGCACGTATTTTTGCAGTTAGCCTTGCAGTTGCAACTTTCTTAACTTTTTTGTACTTTCCCACATACCATGTATTCTCGACCTCCCCGTTGCTATGGAACCTCTGTGCTCAAGGGCAGTGTTTTCTTGCTGTAGGTCACATAGCCCTCAGCTACACTCTATACGATTTGATATTAAATATGGCCTTTGCTATGCAGCCATTCATTTGCTAAATTCTCCACACTTCCCCCGTTTTCTTTTAGCACTAGCAAAGAGGTGTTCCATTTGTCGTTTACCAACTTCATCAAAGCGTTTTGCAAGCATTTAAAAAGACAAGGCAACAATAACAACAACACAAAAACCACAATTCCTACTGTAATTAAATGCTGTAACAAGGAAGTTAGCCAAGGTCCTAAACCCAAACCTTTTAGCCAGTTATCAAGCCCAAAGCCAGTGTCTAGCCGCAAATGTGTGGTCAGTGTGTGCAAAGTGTGCAGTTGTGCATGTATAGAGCTGGAGTGGTCTGACAAGTTCATACAACACATCCCTTCAAACATTTCACAACCGTACCCTTGTGCTAATAATACCAGGAAATTGCAATGCTACAAAAAAAAAAAAAAAACAACCATATTAGGCTAAACATTGTGGCCTTTCTTGTTAAATTTCTTTTTGTCTTTTTGCTTATGCCTCTCGGCTGCTATCTGTCTAAATCTGCAGCAAAGCTCTTCCCAATCCTGCGGTTTCACTGCCCACTGCCGAGGGATTTTACAGACAACATCACACTGCTTCCGTAACACTTGGGAAGTACTAAGAGCCTTAGCTCTCCATGTCAGATGCCCAAGTTCCCACCGAGCATATGCTAAGGCCTGTTGTTCTGTATTTTCAAATAACTGAACAGCTAGAGGAAATGGCAACCCAGTGCTTGACTCTAGAGTTTGCTGAACGTTTTCATTCCTCCATTTCCCTCTACAGGAAGCACACCACAGCTCTCCCTGGTCTGCGTCTGATGGACCCATTTATCCCCCCAACCCACAATGTATTAGTAACCAAGCACAATGATTACGGTCCTAACAGTTCAAACATGCACAAAGTCTCAAATCTCCAGTGTTATAACTAGCTAAGCAAGCAAGCATGTCAGTTGTTGTGGGGTCCGTACATCCACCTGAGATGGACTAAAAACAGTCTGCAAAAAGGATCGATGTGGCTGAATCAGTATCTTCAGATGCAGCTGTATGTTCCTGACGGTCTCCACCTTGAGGCGGGCTCGCTGGTTTAACCCAGCGCGCAGGAATCCACTCGGAGCCTGTGGGGTAGAGATACAAAGTACCCTACCCCAGTAAAGCACTTTAGCCGGGCCTTTCCACACTCCTGTCTTAAGGCATTTATAATTACCACATCTCAGCCTGTTCATCCTTTCTGTAATGGATCTGTCGGTGCGATGAGACACAGCGCTGAACTTCTGATGATCCAAAATACAAAGATAATTTAGAACAAACAATGTTTTAGACAGCCTTTCCTGTACATCAAATATCTTTGAACTTCTCCAAATATCTTTGAGTGTACCATTTGCTCTTTCCACTATAGCCTGTCCTCGAGGTTGTGGGGTATCCCTGTCACATGTTTAACTCCCATTGTTGTAGGAATCTCTGGACTCTCTGACCAGTATAGGAAGGCCATTATCCTTTTACCTGATTGCAAACCCCCATTACAGCAAAACAGCTAGTTAGGTGTCTGATTACGTGAGATCCTTTTCCCCTGGTTGGCAGTAGCCCAAACAAGTTACTGTGTGTGTCAATAGTGACATGCAAGTATTTCAGACGACCAAGTTAGGCACATGAGTGACATCCATCTGCCAAATGTCATTGACTGCTGTTCCCGAGGGTTGACCCCTATACCTAAACTGTGGATTGGATAGGGACAGGCGATCGGAAGATATCGGTTTGTGACGGGAAGAGCAGAACTCCCAACCCCCAGATAAGTTATCACTCCAAGAATGTAAACCCCTCTAACAGACATACCAGTACTTTTCCATTCTCCCCTAACTTAGGAAGTGTTGCAAGACCCCTCTGACGTAGTGTAAGACCCCAGACTATATAAACTGCATGCTTTAGATAATAAATGCTTTTAACCATCCACCAAACTGGTGTCTGTGTGTTACTAGCCCGAACTCCACACAGAAAATGTGGCAGTCGTGCCGTATGACCTAAAACCAGGCCACCGCAGTTGTGGTAGCGAAAGCAACAACAAAGTGGTGCCGACAACCCGGGAAAGAGCCTGGGGACGGGAATACGTCTGGAGGGGAAACGGCGGCGGTGGCGGCTGGTTCCGAACCACTGCGGAGGAACAGGGGGACGCCCCAAGGACCCGTGAACGGCATGCAAGCCCTAACGAAGGTCGTAAGTTTAATGCAGGAGCACTGGGGAATAAGGTGCGATCAAAGGAATTTATATCTTGCTATTGCAAGGCTTTTGGATTTGGGCGCAATACGGCGCCCCGCAGATATTTTAAATTCAGAGGGTTGGGAAAGTTATACTGCTGCACTGGCTGAGGATACAAAAGCCACCGGCAGTGGAAAAAATTTAAAAGCATGGGGAAAAGTAGAGGAAGCGTTGCGGAAAGCAATAGAGGAACAAGAGACTTGGAATGCTGCAAAAACGTGTTTATTTGCCGTTACGCAGCCAAAGGGGGGGCCGCCGCGGGGGACCCCCCCGGAGATAGTCGAATTAATAGCGGGGACGTGCGGGTAGCGGGCGCGCCACACCCTTCTCGGAGCCCATGCCCGAACCCCTCCGGAGCCCATAGGGGACCCTCAGACCTCCCCGCGGGACCCCCAGGACCCAAAAACCCGCGCGGAACCCCCCGAAAAAATCGCGGTTTTCCCACCCGTTCCCCCCCGCACCTTTCGTTCTCGGGACCCGGGCGCGTCTACCATGGGTGGACCGCCGGCTTCGGCGGCGCTTCCGCGGACCGCGCCGTATGCCGGCCGCCCCCCGGAGCCCGCGGAGAGGGTCGCGGCTTCCCCGACCGTTGAAACGAAGCGGCGGGCAGAGGAGCGCGCGCGGTTTTTCTGGGGAGGGCTCGCGCGGGAGGCGAGAAACGCCGAGAGGGACGCCAGCGCCAGGGCGCGGGCACCAGCCCTCTCGCCGCCGCCATATCGCCAAGATGGCGGCGACAGCCCCGAGCGGGGGAGAGACTCCGGACCGCGTGGCGTTACGAACCCAGAAGTGCGAACCCCCGCTGGCGCGCGCGCGCGGGAGACTAGCGGAAGTCCGGACCCGCCGGTCTTTACAGCGCACGCGCGGGGCAGCGAGGGGGGGCGAACACGCGACCGGAAACCGCTCCCAGTGCGGCCGTGCGGGGGAGAGGCCCCTCCTTGGGGGCGGCGCGGCGAGCCCAGGGGGTGGGAATGGGACCGCCCCCAAGAGGCGTGGCGGCGCCACCCCGGGAGGAGGGGAGAGGCCGGACTCGGGAGGCGGAACGGGGCCGAACCCGAGGGGAAGACCAAGCCCACCCCCGGAAGGCGGAGCGGGGGCGGAGCCCAAGAAAAAGGCATAGCAAACCGGAAGTGTACCAGCAGTCTGCTTCCGACTCTGAATGGGGTAGTAACTCCGCGGCTAGCTCTATAGAGAGCTGGGACTCCGATACGGATTCAGAAACGGAGACAACAGAATTTATGAGGTTTCTACCGAAACCGAGCAAAGCTTTCAGTAATGTAGGGGAACAAACACAGTACAAACTCACTGATTGGGGCAAAATAAAGGTGGCGTGTGCCGAGTGGAAACCAACGGCCACTATACACGCCTTCCCCGTGCGAGTTACCGGCTCGCGGCAGAATCAAAGGCGAACCTACACCCCGCTAAGTACAAAGGAGGTACAAGCAGTGGTGAAGGCGATTCAAGAAAAGGGGATTGGCTCAGCCGTGGTGTCCACATTAGTGGATGGTCTTTTTAGTAATGATGATATGCTGCCTTTTGATATCTCGCAGGTAACCCGTATGCTTTTTGACGCGGCAGGGCTGATTGTATTTCAGCAGGAATGGTCAGATCATTGCACAGCTGCTTTAGCCCAAGCCTCAGGGCAGGGACAGCCTCTCCATGGCTCCACCCTGTCCAGGTTGCTAGGCAAACATGACGATGTGGCTACACCACAGAATCAGGCAATACACCTCACAGCAGAGGAAGTTAAAGCAACAACTAGAGCAGCCAGGGAAGCCATACGAGCGGCTTCTCGGGTGGTGGACAAGTCAACACCATGGTCCACTATTAAGCAGGGGGAAAGTGAAGGCTTCACACACTTTGTAGACCGTTTGCAAGCTGCAATTGATTCATCTACCCTACCTGTAGCTGCGAGGGGACCTGTGGTGACAGACTGCCTGAAACAACAGTGTAACACTGTCACCAAGGACATCCTGCGCTCTCTGCCAGCAGGAGCTAGCTTGGCTGACATGATCAAACATGTGGTAAGGGAAGAACAGCTAATACCTATGCAGGCAACAATTCATACCATAACCAATGCCATGGCATGCTTGAAGTGTGGCCAAGCAGATCATGGGACAGCAAGCTGTCCCCAGCCAGCACAGCAGCACGTGGCAGCACCCTCGACCCAACAGCGCCAGAGACTGACCTGCTGGAACTGTGGGAAAAAGGGTCACGTTGCCAGGGAATGCAGATCCAAGCCCCGGGGAAACGGAAGGGGGAGGGGGCGCGCGGGCCACATTCAGCCTCCTCCCACTGCGAGATGGCCCATCTTTCCCAACACCCAGTGGGGTGGGGGACCTTTATACCCCATTTATATACAAGAACCAGTCAGTATTACATCCCCACCAGCCATTCAGTGGCAGAGCGGTGCAGCACCACCAGCAGCAATCACGCACCCTCCACCACCACAAACTGTGCCAGTGTCACAGGGTCAGCAGGGGACGTCCCAGAGCGGAACCCCTGGGTGGCCCTGGTCATGAAAGTAGGGAAAGAGCCCTTGAGGGTGTGGGGGACATGTCAGCTCTATGGCAGTCGGGACCCTCACGTTTTAGGGCTTCAGTTTTTGGCAGACACAGGGTCAGACTGCACGATTATTCCCCAATCACATTGGCCCAGACATTGGCAAATTAAAGAAGTCCCTCCTGTGAATGGGGTGGGGGGACAATCCAGAGCATGGAAAAGCACCCAATTGGTGGCCATAACGCTTCACACAAAAAAGGGACCAGAACAAACAGTTGCAATTTATCCCTACATTTTGCAAGATTCTCCACCCTTAATAGGAAGGGATGTCCTAGCATTGCTCGGAGTTAGGATCACAAATTTATAATGAGGGCCACTGCTGCACACCCTTTGCTGCCGATCAAATTGACTTGGAAATCATCAGACCCTGTTTGGGTCGAGCAGTGGCCCCTCTCAGAGCCTCGAGTGGCAGCATTATTAGAACTGGTTGAACGGGAACTGCAAAAGGGTCACATAGAACCCTCCACAAGCCCATGGAATACCCCTGTGTTTGTAATTCCCAAAAGGTCTGGAGAGGGCTATCGCCTAGTCCACGACCTGAGAGAAGTGAACAAAACAATCCGATCCATAGGTCAGTTCAGACACTGTTACCTATGAACTCAGCCATCCCTGAAGGACAGCCATGTGCAGTATTGGACATTAAAGACTGTTTCTTTTCAATACCCTTGCATCCTGAGGACAGGGAACGATTTGCCTTTTCCGTGGTTTTCCAAATGGCAAGCGACCCAGCCTGCGTTTCCAGTGGAAAGTTCTACCGCAAGGTATGGTTGACAGCCCAACAATTTGCCAGATCACCGTGGACAAAGCACTGACGCCAGTCCGACACTCCTATCCCACTGCAACCATCATACAGTACATGGACGACATCTTGGTCTCAGCACCATCAGCGAGCCAAGTGGATCATCTGGTATCCATGATCACAGAGATTCTCCAGGCCAACGGCTTCGAGATTGCGAGCGCGAAGATCAAGAGAGGACCCTGCGTCACCTTCCTGGGAGTGGGGATCACAAGCTCCTACGTGACACCTCCCAAGGTGAAAGTCCACCGAGACATCAAGACGCTCCATGACGTGCAACGCCTGGTAGGATCATTGCAGTGGCTTCGCAACATCGTCCTGATTCCTCCTGAGGTCATGGACTCTTTGTATGACCTCCTGAAAGGAAAGCACCCCTGGGAACCCAAGGAGCTGACACCGCAAGCAGCGAGCTCCCTCGACTTCATCGAACAGCAGATGTCCACTGGCACACTTGCCAGATGGAACCCAGCGATGCCCCTGGACTTATACGTACACTTCACACCAAAGGGGGCAGTGGGAGCACTGGCCCAAGGACCTTCTGAAAAGGCCCGACCGATCCAATGGGTGGTCCTTGGAAGACCTGCTCGTGCATTTTCCCCAGCAGTAGAATGCATCTCTAACCTCATCATGAAAGGCAGAAAACTTGCCTTGAAACACCTAGGGACTGAGCCAATGAGAATTCACCTTCCTTTCCGCAAGCAATCGACCACAGAGTCAACCACAATTTCAGAGCACCTAGCCCTTGCACTCATCGGATTCGGAGGAGAAATCTTCTACTCTACCAGACCACCTTGGACTCAGCTGCTGACCATAGTCGACATAGACATGCCACCGAAAGTCATGGACAGACCACAGCCAGGACCAACAGTCTTCACAGATGCTTCCTCCACGACTTCTACCGCGACAGCAGTGTGGCAGGCAGAAGAGCAATGGCATTGCGTCAAAGCATGTGACCCCACACTGTCAGTGCAGCAACTGGAAGCAACAGCAGTAGTCTTGGCGTGTGGACTCTTCCAAGACGAGCACCTTAACATCGTAACAGACTCTATATTCGTGGCAAGGCTCTGCCTAGCTATGGCAGGACCAGGTGTGTCAACATCAGCAGCAGCCCTGATGCTAGAAGAAGCACTCTCCTCACGAAAGGGCACAGTATCCGTCATTCACATCAACAGCCACAACCCAGTCAAAGGTTACTTCCAGATCGGCAACGACAAGGCAGACGCTGCAGCGAAAGGCGTCTGGACGTTGCAGGAAGCTCGCCAACTTCACGAATCCCTCCACATCGGACCCAAAGCACTGGCAAGAGATGCGGAATCACCACAGCAGATGCCAAACATGTAGTGGCTACCTGTCCTCACTGCCAGAAGTCACCCCTGTGGACCAGTGGGGTCAACCCAAGAGGCCTCAAGCCCTCAGAAATCTGGCAGTCAGATTTCACCTTGTGTCAACTGTTGAAGCCTCGAGCATGGCTTGCAGTAACAGTGGACACATTCAGTGGAATGATCATAGCCACACAGCATCACAAAGCTAACTCTAAAGCCACAATTCAGCACTGGCTGACAGCCATGGCATGGCTTGGCATTCCCAAGCAGATTAAAACAGATAACGGTTCCAATTTCATTTCTAAACCAGTGCAGGAATTCGCCTCCAAATGGAGGATCACATTAGTACAAGGCATCCCATATAACAGTACCGGGCAAGCTATAGTTGAGCGGGCAAACCAAACCCTGAAAACCAAGATAGAGGTGTTGGCAAAATCAGAAGGCTTTACCAATTCCATCCCCTCAGGAGAGCAGACACGTATATTGGCAACCGCGCTGATAGCATTGAATCAATTCCCTAGAGGAAATGAAGCAAACAGTCCCGTTCAAAAATACTGGGCCTCCAGAGCACTAGAGGAGGGCCCACAGGTTGTAATTAAAAATGAGCTGGGTGAGTGGGAACGGGGCTGGAGATTGATGCTTGCAGGGCGAGGGTATGCAGCTGTCAAAAAGGACGGGAAAATCAGGTGGTGTCCTCTCAAATCAATCAAACCTGATCTTCACAATGAGCAGGATGAGACTAATGAGAACTGTGAGTTTCTGTTTACAGGACATGCTGGTGGGGCGACCACGTAATGCATACATGCCCCTCCCAGAGGAACGAGACACACCACCAAACCGTCAGACAGCAGCAGAGAAACCCACGCGGGTGAGACCCAAGCATCAACGATATGTCTGTGTGATTTTGTTGTTGGGGCTTGTCACCAGAGGACAAGCCAGCCCAGATTACTACCCACATCAGCCATTCAGGTGGGTCATGAGACACCTTACCAGCGATAAGGTGCTCAGAGACATCACCACACCAAACACTCCATCCTTCGTGCTTCGTATTACCGATCTATTTCCAGGACGACCAAAGGTAGATTCCTATTCTTCACACTCATCACATATGTACCTATCCTACTGGTGCCCAGCTTCAAACCCAGGGAAAGGTTATTGTAATTACCCTGGGTGGGGATACTGTGGGTACTGGGGCTGTGAAACCATAGTCACAGACGCCAGGCCATCAGGACCTGGATGGGACCCACCAGAGGCCGACAAGTTCCTGCAGTTCACCTGGGCACCCGCAGGTTGCAAAACACCTCTCTTTGTACATGGAAACCCCCATCGAAACAGTTATAAAATCCCTAGATTTCAAAAATGTATATACTATAACATGACAGTCTTGCAGCCCAATCATCCTGGTTGGACAGTGGGTAAAACATGGACAGTGGTCCTTCAAGGGTCAAAAGAGTGGGTGAATGTGCGAATTACCAGGCTCCAGCCATCAGCACCCCGAGCGGTTGGACCCAACAAGGTGATTAAAAGCACGCAGACACAGAGAAACATGACCTACCCCAAAGCTTTACCCGCAAGTGTCACCAAAGTCCCAACCAGCGATGAGAAAGCTCTCCAGATAGGCCAATCAACCAGGTCAGACCCAGACCCAATCCTTCGAACCAGGTCAGACCCAGACCCAATCCTTCGTATGTTAGATGCTACCTTTCTATCCCTGAATGAATCTAACCCTAACCTAACCAATTCCTGTTGGCTTTGTTATGATGTCAAACCCCCTTTCTATAAAGGAGTTGCTGTAAACACCTCATTCACTTACTCCACAGCTGATGCACCTCATCAGTGCAGATGGGACACACCCCGCAGAGGTATTACCCTGAGTCAAGTCTCAGGTCGGGGCAGATGTTTTGGTAATGCAGCCCTAGCTAAGCGAAAAAGGAATGTTTGCACCAAAGTTGTAAAGCCCAACAAAAAAAACAATAAGTGGGTAGTTCCATCTGCGTCAGCAATGTGGGTTTGTCAAAGATCTGGAGTAATTCCTTGTGTATTCCTTCCCAAGTTCAATGATTCTAACGACTTCTGTGTCCAAGTTCTGATTGTTCCTAGGGTCCTGTACCACTCAGACGAAGAGGTGTACAACCTTTTCGAAGAACCCAGCCGGCTTCACAAAAGAGAAATAATAACAGGTATAACTATCGCAATGCTGCTCGGCCTGGGAGCAGCCGGAACGGCAACAGGTGTTTCGGCCCTAGCAACACAGCATCAAGGACTGTCTCAGCTACAGATGACCATAGATGAGGACTTGCAGAGGATTGAGAAATCTATTTCCTACCTAGAGAAGTCAGTCTCCTCGCTCTCAGAAGTAGTCCTACAGAACAGGCGAGGACTGGACCTGCTGTTCATGCAGCAAGGAGGCCTGTGTGCAGCCCTGAAAGAAGAATGCTGCTTCTACGCGGACCACACCGGAGTCGTCAGAGACTCCATGGCAGAACTCCGAAACAGACTGGCTCAAAGACAGAAAGATAGGGAAGCTCAGCAAGGCTGGTTCGAATCCTGGTTTAACCAATCCCCATGGTTAACCACTTTAATTTCCACTTTAGTAGGCCCATTGGCAATGCTACTTTTAACAGCTATCTTCGGACCATGCCTGCTGAGCAAGATAGTTTTGTTTGTTAGAGCTCGCCTAGAACGGACTAACATTCTGTTCCTAGGCCTACATGAAATGCCGTGAATTAATCCAGGAACATTGCCAGTCACAAGCTTCTCCAAACTTGCCTGGCAAAAACTTACTCAGGTTTCCAAAACTCCTTCTTCCTTTTGTTAGATACTAACCTTCTACCTCATTTAGTGCCTATATATATATATATATATATGTATAACTACCTCATTTCTTTTGTGATAGAGGGGGGGGAGATGTGGGGGAGATATGGGACGGATGTGGACTGGAAAGGGACAGGCGGTCCGGAAGAGTGTCGGGATTGTAACGGGAAGGGACAAGGCACATTCCAACCCCAGAGATAAGCTATCTCAAGGACACCAGTTCCTCTCTCTCCTTCACAAACAATACCAGTACTTTTCCATCTCCCCCCAAGGAAATGTAGTAAGACCCCTCTGACGTAGGGAAGGACCAGATAGTATTTAAACTGCATGTTTCAAATAATAAACGCTCTTAACCGTCCACCATACTGGTGTCTGCGTGTTATTAAGCCCGAACTTCACATAGAAAGTGTGGCAGTCGTGCCGTATGACCTAAAACCAGGCCACCACTGTTGTGGCAGCAAAAGCAACAACATGCAGGGCCCTAGCATTTTGGTGGAAAGTGTCATGACTGTTGCGAGCCTTCTCAAACTCATTCTGTGGAGGGACATGGACAAGGCAGCTGACGGCAGCATCTGCCCGTGCGTTGCCTTCTCCTAAACCACTGTTGCATAGATGGCTCCGAATGTGCATGACACAGAAGACGTGCTGACGCTGCCTCAGCACGCTTCGCAAGAACAGGAACAATTCTCCAAGGCGCTGATTTTGAGTTGACCTGATGAGTGCATCTTCAATCTTCTGCACAATTCCAACTACATATAGAGAATCTGAAACAACATTGAGTGGCTCTTTGTCCCAAGTCTGGAACGCCCAACACACTGCTCTCAGTTCAAGGGTTTGAAGACTGTCTCCTGGTTTATTCTTAATTATATGTTGCTTCCATTCTCCTTGCTGTTGCCAAACACACACAGCCTTCTTTGTTTTGTGACTGGCATCAGTAAAGACAGTTCTCCCAACAACTGGTTTCAAGGAACACAATGGTCTTTCCAGCCACTGATGACTCTGAACCAACTTCCACATCGGGCCTTTTGGTTGTCGGTTGTGGATCACACCTGTGAACCCTAACAGTGCTTCTTGCAAAGCGACAGATTGTCTTAGTTGCCATTCTAGATCTTCATTTTTCACAGGAATACTGATGTCTGCTGGCTCCTGCCCATCTATCTCTATAATTCTGTCTCTACCTTTTCTTATCAACGCAGCAAGAGCATCTGTTCTGGTCATGACACGAGTCTTTGGTTGCACAGGTAAAAACACCCACTCTAACAGGATTGCTGTTGAGCCAGGCTTAGATTGGTGTTCCCCCTTTTTCTTTTTCCATTGAAGAACAATGGCAAGTGGACAGGCATCAGCGTTAGAAAGAAAAAGTGACAGTGGGAGATGTAGTATACGACGAGCGCTCCAACCACGTTGCAATTTCTCTGATACTCGAATTAAAGCTTCTTGTTGCTCAGGGGTGCACTCTCGGAGACTGTTTGCATCACTGCCTCGAAGCCATGGTGCAAGGGGTTGTAAATCATCATTGGTAATTCCTACAATGGTGCGAACCCATTGCAGGTCTCCAAAGAGTTTCTGGGCATCATACAAGGTGGAAATGTTGGCATGCAAGGTAATTTTCTGTGGCCGGATTTGTGCGTCTGTGATCAGCCAGCCTAAGTATTTCCAAGGAGCTGATCGCTGTATCTTTTCTGGTGCTACAATCAGTCCATGGCTTTTTAGCTGTGAAAACAACCAATTTAAGTCTGCTTCTGCTAACGGCTGTTTGGTGGCAATGAGGATATCATCCATATAGTGATAGATCATTGCATTGGGAAAATGCTGTCTGATTGGTTGCAAAGCCCAATCAACAAACAACTGACACATTGTGGGAGAATTGCGCATGCCCTGAGGCAAAACAGTCCATTCATATCGTTTTGTTGGAGCTGCTCTATTGATGGATGGCACAGTGAAGGCAAAGCATTGAATGTCTTGTGGATGAAGCGGGATGGTAAAGAAACAGTCTTTTAGGTCAATGACAACGATGTTCCACCCTTGAGGTAACATAGTTGGTGCTGGCAGGCCAGGTTGCAAGGCACCCATTGCTTGCATTTGTTCATTGACCTTTCTTAGATCATGCAACAGTCTCCACTTTCCTGATTTTTTGGGAATTACAAAAATTGGCGTGTTCCATGGACTCACAGAGGGTCGAATGTGTCCAGCATCAAGTTGCTCTTGCACTAGTTGTTCAGCAATTTGCAGCTTTTCTTCAGTCATTGGCCACTGCTCAACCCAAACAGGGGTTTCTGTTAACCAGGTAATTTTCTGAATGGGCGGCTGCACTGCAGTGGCCATCAGGGAAAATGCTGATCAGTAGTGAGAACCATGCCAAGTTGAGATAGTATATCTCTGCCTATCAGTCCTGGAAGTGTTCCGGGTAGAGACATGACGTAGGGTTGAGCCACAATAACTTGATTGTCTTCAAAAATGATGCTAATGGGATCCCTGCTTATCGAGGGAACTTTCATTCCACCCACTCTAACAACGTGGGTATGTGGACCTTGCAGAGGCCAATCAGGCGGCCAATACATCTGATTGACAATAGAAATGTCCGCCCCTGTGTCAAGCATTGGTTCTAGGGTGATGCAGTGGGAACCACGCTGCAGCCGTACCTTTTTGTGCAGGCGATTTGACAGGTCTATTGTGAAGAAAACATCATGTCCTGTTGATCCAAAGCTTCCGTCTTTTCTTTGCTTTTCATTTGGTTCTCGTGGCTGCTGACGATGTGGCAGGATGTTTTCAAATGGTAAGATTTGAGCAATCTTGCTCCCTTTTGGAATTGTCACGGGTGGTTGTAAAGCATAAGCCATAATTTGTACTTGTCCGGTGTAATCGGCATCGATGACTCCAGGAATCACAATTACACCCTGTTTACTTGTGGAGGATCTTCCAAGTAACAAACCTCCAAGTAAAGAAATTGTACTATACATTGGACCATAAACATTGGTTGGAATTAAAATGACTTCTTTATCTTGTAAGGTGACATCTACTGCTGTTGCCACATCCACACCGAGGCTTCCCCACGTGGCAGGCTTGTTTCGGACCAAAAAGCCGTTCTTGGGGTCCTCTGGGTCAAGGCATCGATTTCTGTCCTGGCGCGCTGGCTTCGGGGTTTCCCGACCTGCGACAAGCTTCTGTGGCATGGGTGTCTATATTGCACTTGTGACACCACACTGCTTTATGACAGGCTCGCCTAAAATGGCCTGTTTCACCACACCGATAGCACTGATGTTTTGATGATGACTTGTGACTGTTGCGAGGATGACTGGAGTGGTCTTTTGACAGAGCAGCTGCAACAATGTGTCCTTGTTTTTCCATGGCACCATGCACGGCATCATGCACGGCTGCTGAAAATGCTGCTGTTTGATTGTTTTGCTCAGCTCTTGTCGCATGCACGAGCATCTCATCAACTGCACAGCCTTGGGGGAGAGAAGCTAAAATGGCTCTGGTACGTGAATTGGCATTTTCAAAAGCCAGAGAGCGAAACAAATGCTCTTGGAGGTCTGGAGGCAAATCTTGTGCATCTTTTATGGCAGCAGACAGTCTATCAATAAATGTCCATAAGGTTCTGTGGTTCCCTGCCTGATGTTAGAAAATGAAACAGGCTTCTTCTTGTCTGGAACCAACAGCAAGGCTTTGTGGGTTAATGTTTGAGCAATTTGATGGATCTCGATAGGAAAAGTCAGTTGCACATTAGTTCTAGCATACGGTCCTTGCCCTGTTAGCATGTCAGGCTGGAGTGCATACAAAGGATCTCCAACTGCTTGGTGTTTGTTCGCTTCTTCAAATGCTAAACGTTTCCATTCTCTTTCAAAACTGAGAAATTGTGAAGGGGTTAAAAGCAAAGATGCAATGTTTGAGCAGTCAGCAGGGCAGAGGACATCTGCAGTGAAAATGTATTGTATTATGTTCTTGGCTGCTTCTGATCTAATTCCATATGTGCTAACTGTTTGCTTTGCTTGGCTTAACACCTTCCATTCGTGAGGCTCCCATCGAGCTTGGGCATTTTCTGTAATCACTGGGCAAGCAAGGGAACTTGCTATATCAAAGTTGCCATCCTTCGTGGCATCTTTTACTATTTTGGACCACCTGTTTGCAATCGGATTTGGCTGGGTGACTGACAGTGCCATGCGATCTTCCTTAGAACTCGATCGGGTAGATAGTTTTGCGTGTCTCTCAACTGTGTGTCGCAGCCCACGCACGTGCTGCGGTTCTTTCTTTCGCCGTGATGGGCTGCGAAAATCGGGGCTGGAACTGTCCTGGTCTGAGTCGGAATCCGAGTCAGAATCAGAGGGCAGGGGACACTGGGCTGCCGCGGGTCGATGTGTCTTTTTAGCAAGCCGCGCCGTGGCCCCGGGATCCACGGCAGTGGCTGAGGACTCCGCGACGGAAGTGGGCATGGGCGCCGCCATGTTTGTTCTGGTCACGTGAACTCCCTGCGCCTGCGTCACCGCCTTGTCTTCCGGTGAGGGGATGGGCGGCGGGTTTTTGGTTTCGTCACCGCCCTTGTCACCGCCCTTGTCACCGCCCCCCTGTGTCGTCTCCTGAGCCGGCCCCGCTCCGCCCTCGGTCCCGCCTGCTGTCTCGTCTTTCACCACGCCCCCAGACTCTGGCAGCTGCTGCGCTTCCTGTTCTCCTCCATTTTTTCCAGACAGAGACAAAGACTTTTCCTGTGCATTGACCACGCGGTTTTCAGCAGAGCTTATAACATCTTGCAGGTTAGAATAAACGGGCGCTGCATTTCCTTTCACTGGATGGGCTGAATTGATGCCAAAAAATCTCGCTACCTTAGAGGATTTTTGCATATTTGTTAATTCTGCCGGTGTACCAATTTCCATAGCTTGGATCGCAGCTTGGGCTGCCTTTCGCTCGGCAACTAAAGTCTCTAAAGTAGTTAAAATTTTTTGCCAGACAGCGCCAAGTTCTTGAGCTATTTTTGCCTCTCGTCCTCCAGCAATCACGGCTTTCCACAACAAATTACCAATTTCTCTCCACTCGGCTTCACAAAAAACGAGTGAAGAATTGCTTAGTTTCCCTTTCTTCCTGGCCCACAGGGCCAACTGTTCTACTTCACTTTCTTTAAGTTTTTCGCCTCTCTTTGAGAGCATACTAATGAGAAGGCGGCTGGCCGCGAGCATTTCATTATCCATTTTTTTTTCTTTCCTTTCTCTTTTCCCGCGGGCAGCTTACCTTCCCTTCCACGGCGTGCCGCTGTCTCACCCTGGGCAAAACGGAGCGAATCACGCCTTCAGCCTCCCAGCTCCGAGTCAGTTCATCTCCGCAAGTCCTGCTCACCACTGGTCCAGGGGGGGCCGCTTGGCTCCGGAACTCCGGCAGGTTTGGAGATAAGCTCAGAGACTTCTAAACTCTCTTCTTCAAAGTTTCACCGCATAAGGTGAAATCAAAAACGTATTTAAACAGAAAAACGTATTTAAACAGAAAAATCGTATTTAAACAGAAAAATCGTATTTAAACAAGAAATCGTATTTAAACAAGTTAGCATTTAAACAAGGTCCCTGTTAATGGTGCCATTTATCATCAGGGTATTTCCATGGGAGGCTGAACAGAGCAACACAGGTCCAACCAATTTGGTTATATCATATGTTCTCCCTTTATTGCTTCAAAATGGTGGTTTATATACAGTCTCAGATAGTTTATGTGAACAGGTGTTTTCTAATTGGTACTAGATTAAAAAGGAATGTAAACAATCTTAACTTTAAGGTCACTACGGTAAAATTACTAAAACTACATTAATTAAATCCAAGCACACCTTAAGGTAATTTCTAACTGCGCCACAAGCTTGCTCACTACTAACAAGGCCTAACTCTGAGGCCCAATTTAGGCCCAAATCTGAGGCCTAGTTTAGGATAGCTCAGGCTACATCCCATAACAAATCATGCCCCTGCTCTCTAAGAAATTCCTCTACATCTGTTCACTTCTGCACACGGCAAATACATTTTCCCTGCCCCTGTGCCATGGCAATGCCCTGGGCCAGTTCTTCTGTGAAATCCCACACATCCTCAAACTCTCCTGCTCCAAATCCTACTTCAGGGAATTGGGCTCATGGCTGTTAGTGTCTGTTTAGCATTTGGTTGTTTTGTGTTCATTGTTTTCTCCTATGTGCAGATCTTCAGGGCTGTGCTGAGGATCCCCTCGGAGCAGGGACGGCACAAAGCCTTTTCCACCTGCCTCCCTCACCTGGCTGTAGTCTCCCTGTTCCTCAGCATTTCCATGTTTTCTCACCTGAAGCCCTCCTCCATCTCCTCTTCATCCCTGGATCTGGCCCTGTCAGTTCTGTACTCGGTGGTGCCTCCAGCCCTGAACCCCCTCATCTACAGCCTGAGGAAGCAGGAGCTCAAGGCTGCAGTGTGGAGACTCATGATTGGATGCTTTCAGGAACATTAAACTAAAGACCAATTTATGCAAATAATTTGTAATAAAAAGCATCTTTGATACTTCTTTTTGGTTTTGTTGTGGGGTTTTTTTGCTTCATATCTTTCTTCATTTTGTCCAAAAAGGAAATGTCATTTTTTGTGCCATTTCTCATTTTGTTTCTGTCCACCTTCCCTGTGGCCAAGAAGTGTGTCAATGAGGGGCTGCACCCTTCGTGAGTTTAAAGAAACTCAAGGAACTCCCAGCCACGTTTTCTGCAGAGATCCCCCTTTGGTTCCCTTCTCTGCAGCTGCAGCAGCAATGTCTGTGTGCAGAGCTGGGGGCAGATCAGTGCTGGCACAGCAGCTGTGCCCAGCAGCAGCAGCAGCAGCCCTTGGTGTTGCCAGTGCTGCTGCCGTGGCCCTGCCCCGCTGCCCTGCTGGCCCTGGTGTTGCTGTAGGGCCTGAGTGCTCTCGGGGCCGGGCACAGTGCTGGGGGTGGCAGTGCCGGGGCTGCAGCAGGGACAGGCCATGGGCACTGCTGGGGCAGCGCTGACGCCTCAGGCCAGGGCCTGGGGGCTGCAGGCTCCTTGCCCAGGCTCTCTCCAGAACACTTTGCCCAGGCCAATGCTGAGCACAGAAAAGCCCCGGGAGCAGCCCCAGGCTGGCCGTGGGCAGGCTGGGGGCAAACAGCATGGCTGGGGCTCTGCAAGGTGCCTGGGGGAGACAAGGGGAAGGAGCAGCAGAGCAGGGGCTGATCCATCCCCACTGCACTGGACACCCCAGGGCAGCGTCCCACAGCGTCCTCATGCACCTGCCAACAACATCCCCCCTCTGCAGCCCTGGTCTCTCCCCCAGCTCACACAGGTGCCGCATCCTTGCAGGCACAGACACGGCAGCACTGCCTCAGGAGCCCCTGTTTGCACTGCCCAGAGCGTCAGCACCCCCATGGTGTTGGTGTGGGGAGATGAAGCTGAGGGAGCACAAATGCCATCAGCCCCTGGGGCCAGCAAGGGCTGGTTGACAGCAGGGAAACCACTCAGGTTTGTGGTGGCCTCTGAAGTCACACAGAAAGTTTGTTCCCATCAGCTGGGAGTTTTCCTGTGCCACTGCAGACGTTGTTGTTCAGAGCCATGGCTGCCTGGAAGGCATTCCCAAACTGTCTTTACCATTTCCTTTGCTTCACCTTGGCTTTCTTTACTCTTCCTTGTCCAGATTTTTTCCTCTTGCCCACCCCTGTTCCCTGCCCTGCAAACAGCCCATCCCTGTTGCCCTTTGCTCTCTGGCCCCACTCCCCATTTCAGTTCCTGACTTGGCACCATTGGAACGTCCCTTGGGGAGCAGGATCATCCTCCAAGTGCTGCAGGAATTGTCTGCAGGCTCCTGCAGTGCCTCGTGCTGCTCCCTTACCAGAGGCACCCAGGCCAGGGGGGCCCATCTGGGCTGGTGTGTCTGGCTGTGGGGCTCCCTGTCTGGGCAAGGAGGAGGAGCTGCAGAGGCTCTGCAGGACTGACAGGATGGGCTTGGGGGCTGTGAAGAAAGCTGAGGGACCTGGGCTGCTGGAGCTTCTGAAGAGGAGGTGAAGGGCTCATCCTGCAACTGCTGCAAGGATGTTTTCAGAGAATCCCAGAACCAGCAAGGTTGGAAAAGACCTTGGACATCATCAAGTCCAACCGGTTCGCTGACACTGCCTTGTCTCCCCTGAACCTCCTCTTCTCCAGGATAAACAACCCATGGTCCCTCAGGTTTTCTTCACAGGACTTGTGTTTCAGGCCCCTCACCAGCCTTGTTGCCCTTCTCTGGACATGCTCCAACCCCTCCATGTCCTTCTTTTATTGGGCACCCAGAACTGGACACAGCACTCGAGCTGCTGCCCAACCTGTGCTGAGCACAGGGGAAGAATCACTGCCCTGCTTCTGCTG
The DNA here is from genome assembly GCA_021534815.1 of Acrocephalus arundinaceus. Classification (NCBI taxonomy): domain Eukaryota; kingdom Metazoa; phylum Chordata; class Aves; order Passeriformes; family Sylviidae; genus Acrocephalus; species Acrocephalus arundinaceus. Next base: position 126,134 of record JAJEOU010000806.1, read on the forward strand.
GCCACACCATTCCTGATCCAGGCCAGGAGCCATTGGCCTTCTTGGCCACCTGGGCACACTGCTGCCTCATGTCCAGCCTGCTGTCCATCAGTCCCTGCAGGTCCCTTTCTGCCTGGCCGCTGTCCAGCCACTCTGTCCCCAGCCTGGAGTGCTGCAGGGGTTGTTGTGGTCAAAGTGCAGGACCCGGCACTTGGACTTGTTAAACCTAACATTGTTGGATTTGGGCCGTGGATCCAGCCTGTCCAGGGCCCTGTGCAGAGGCCGACCCTTCTAGCAGATAAACACTCTCACCCAGCTTGGTGTCACCACAGTTTCATCAGGCTCTAGGATGTCACAATGGTCCCCATAATTCCATGAGGCCTCCCAGTGCCACAATGTCCCTTAGGTTCCGAGGGACCCCTTGGTGTCATCAAGACCTTTAGATCCTTCTTCCCCACAGTGTCTTGATGGATCCTTGGTTCCATGAGGTCTGGCACTGCAGCAATGGTCTCCTTGCTTCCACAGTGTCACAGTGGCCTCTTGGTCCCAAGGGGCACCAGAAAGCTGTCAAACATTTTTCTTTCAATCCAGGAGTCCTTGAGGAGCAACCCTGGCCCCTTGGTTCCATTTGGCCCTGCATTGTCACAATGGCCCCATCATGACACCAGGTCCTGCTCTGTCCCAATGCTCTGCTTCGTTCCATAAGGCCCAGCAGTGTCACAGTGGCCACTTGGCTCTATCAAGCCTCAGAGGGCAACCAGGAATTCCTTGGTGCTGCAGTGTCACCATGGAGCCCTGGTCACACAAGATCCTGCAGTGTCACCAGGGACCCTTGGTTCCATGGGGCACCCCAGTGTCACAGTTGTTCCCTCAGTTCCAAGAGTCCTTGCAATGGAACAACGGCCCCTGGATTCCATTGGGCCCCAGGCTCTCCCAAGGCTCTCCTTGGTTCCACAGTGGCCCAATGGCCCCTTGGTTCAACAAGGCCCCACAGGGTCACCGTGGCCTCTGTGGTTCCACCAGGCCCCAGAGTGTCACCATGGACTCCTTGCTTCCATTCAGCCCCACAGTGTCACAATGGCCCCTTGGCTCTATGGTGCCATGTCATACACAGTGTCACTCTGGTCCTCTCTGTGCCACCAGGCCCCGCAGTGTCACAATGGCCCCTTGCTTTCCCAGGGCCCTGCAGTGTCACCATCATCAGAGAAACCATCAGGCTGGAAAAGACCTTGGAGAGCATCAAGTCCAACCTGTGACCCAACAGCACCTTGTCACCCAGACCATGGAACTGAGTGTCACATCCAGTCCTTCCTTTAACACTTTCAGGGACGGTGACTCCCCCACCTCCCTGGGCAGCCCATTCCAATGCAAAATCACCATTTCTGTGAAGAATATTTCATAATGTCCAGCTAAACATTCCCTGGTTACGCTTAAGGGATTGTCCTCTTGTCCTGTCACTGTTCCCTGGGAAAAGAGCCCGATGCCCACCTGGCTGCACCCTCCTGTCAGGGAGTTTTAGAGAATGATGAGGTCTCCCCTGAGCCTCCGTGCCCCTCCATGTCCTTCTTAAACTGGGGGGCTGTTACGACCCGCTTTTAATATTAGCTGAGTTTGTAGTGGTTTGGAGTGCAAAAGTGGGAATGAGAGTACAGTTTAACCAAAATCAATGCACCTTTTTTGATGTGCCCACAAAACTGATATGCGATAGTGAGAGTGAGAACAGAGAGGGAGTAAACGATAGAGAGAGAGAAGGACAGAGAGAGAGATAAAAAAGATGGGGAAATAGTTACCGATGGAATAGTGACGCGTCCTCAGAGCTCTTTTTTGCCAATAGACCACCTTTGCAGTCTTCATGGCATTGCTAACGGATTCTGTTTTCCGTGGGAAGGCCTCCAGAGGGGTCTCCTCCGAGGCTGAATATATTGGTCTTTCTGAATCGAAGGCAGCTGGCCAGAGCAAAGATGGCAGGGGGAAACTCTTGTGATCAAGGCCCATGCACAATGGGGAGAACAGGACAAGCTGGCCCCTTCAGTCCAGGTGCAGGTGATTTGGCTCACAGGAGGCATTGTACTGTGGCCTCCATTGTTCTGGCAGGATTTAGATCCAGCAGCGAGACTTGAGTCAGCACACCTGGCTGGTCAGCAGCAGCTCATCAGCTTTTGGGGTCCCAGCCCCTCTTCCCCCAAAGCTTCTTTTCCTCGATGAAAACGTATTGAAGGTTTTCAGGCTGACTCTCACTCCCAGTGACCGGTCCCATTTTTCTCACCCCGTGGAAGAAGCTCACGTTACTCCTTTAGTTTTTTTGGAACTGGAATGTTCCCGTTTCTCCCCCTCCACCACTGCTCTTACCAGTGTGTGTGATGTTTTATTCTTAAAGGCACAAAAGCACATCACGTGTCCCTCCCGCCCACACTGGAAACATTTGACCCTCCCAGCCACTGGTGGTCCAGCTGGAATGGTGGCTGGTGCTGCAATCCGGCCTCTGAGCCCAGACCCTTTCCGCTGTTCATCTGGGTCCCTTATGGCTCACTTGGTGCAGGTCTCAGTGAGGAGGTCCAGGGTTGGAGGTGGAGCAACCAGAAGCCCGGAGATGATCCTCTTGCAGACATCACTGGCATTGCTTTGTGCCACTTCCAGGCACCAAGTGGCTTTGTGCCACTTCCAGGATCATCTTCTGTTGCAACTCCTGGTGCTCTCTCTGGTTTTCCACCACTGCATGAAGTCTATCTATAAAATGTAGGAAAGGCTCACAAGGGGATTGTTTAATTGAGATAGAACTCTGCCTAGGATCTTTAGTGGTAATGATCTGAAATGCCCTTTTGGCAGCATCCTTCACGTGATTTAACACAGGAGGGGTTACTGGGTTATACTGGGTTTTACTGGTTTGTACTGGGATGGGATGCTGGTGGTTACTGGGTTGTACTGGTAATACTGGGAGGAGCAGCATATGAGGGAGCACCCTGACTGCAGGGATGACTTGGTGCAACTATGTGTTATATTTGTTTATACGGGATGGGATGTTGGGGCATTAGTTTATACTGAGTTATACTGGGGATACACTTAGTTTGTACTGGGGATGGGGGTTGCTGGATCGTGTGACTGGTTTACTGGGGAGCTTACACTGGTTTGCATGGTCCAACTTCTTATATATAGACTCAATTTTTTTACTCAATACTTTTAAAGGAAATGGCTGTGGAAATATCAGTGGCCATGTGGGTTCATACTGTTGCCAACTGGAACTTGTACTGGGTTAATAATTGGGACCCGTAATTGTACTGGTTGGTATAGTGGGATGGGCTTGGACCCACTGGGAAGTGACTTTCAGCTTGACCGAGCTGTCCAAAGCCCTCGTGCCCACTGGTTTTATACAATAGCAATGGAGCGTATTGTCATTACAATTTCCTCCCCACAGGCTCAGGTGATGGGGTGAGATTCGCGTCCACCCTGATGCTTGCCTTATTCACCCAGGTGGTGCGGTTTCCTGCAATTTTACTACTGACCGTCTCGTTGTTATGCGGCTGGATGCCGTTCACGGGTCTGCCGGGCCCGAGGTACCCAACCCTCTGTCCTCCGCAGGTGGGTTAAAGATTTAGCCGAAACGACAGCCCCAGCACCCACACTGGGGCAGCACCCGCCTCGTACGAGCTGCCTGATGATCCTGCGAACGTTAGATTCCCCCTGGACATTCCCCCCAACCACTCCCCCAGGCTCTTTCGTGCGGTTGATGTACGTTGGTCGAGTCCTTGATGGGCTCACCCACTTGTGTCTTTCTCCATCCCTACGCTTGATTCAATTACCCACCATACTGCCTAGGTTTAGACCTTGTGCCGCCTAAACCCCATAGAGAGAATGGGTGGGTTTGTGTGCCTCAGGTTTTATGGCTTTCATCCCACGGCCTTACTGGTTACCTACGTACGTGCACTGTATCTGTTTCTGGGGAGCGTGCCACTCTTCAGGTGGGCTAGAGTCGGGTGCAGGGCCGTAGCTGAAGGGCTCGGTAGGGCAAGCTATATCCCACAGTGATCGGTTGGCTACTTGGTTTGTACTGCTGTCTCCCAGTCACACCTGGGACCACGTGGACAGGGCAACTATGGGGTGGCGCATGGTAAAAAGGCGACCCCTCTATTATGACGTGACACGCAAGCTATGGGCCTCTTGCCGATGACCTTGCTGCAGCCACACAACTTCTCCAGCTTCTTCGGGTTCATTATGTCTGGGCGGTCTTTACCACTACGTCAGGCCACCCAAGACTGGCATGTCAGCTCCTGGGTCTGGCACCCACCTGGAGCCACTGACATTCTAAGGGATATGGCGAAGGGGAGGAGCAATGTGAAAGATGCATGACCCCAGTACTGTATGTCCTGTGTTAGAGCGGGAAGGCTAGAGAAGGGAAGTTTTGACAGGAGAATTCACTCCTGTGTTGAGGAAAATTCCCAGAATAGTTTCGCCATGATATCAATCTTATTTACTATAAAACCTTCTGGCCGGCCCCTTGCTTGAACTTGAGCTCTGTTGGGCTCGGAGAGTGATTGTTGGTCCAGGAGGAAAATTGGTCGGCAGATGTGTCTTTTTCTGACCATCGTGGCATCCAGTCAAATCTAAGCTGTCCAACAAGAAATTAATTCCTCTCATTGACCTTAATGGACAAGACCATGTTTTCCCTATCCCCATCCTGACCGTTATTTCGCCTGTAGTTGGCCTTAGAATACCTCGACATGTACATTTACGTTAGTTAATTGCGCCCACAGTTTTATAGGCCTGGTGTCCCCAGATCATACCATTTTAGGTCCATTGGATGGGTGGAATCCCCTCGGGTAGACCTTGTTTTCAACAGCCTGAAGTAATCACTCCGAATTCGGATTGGCCAAATGGGGATGGATTGTTCAGACTTCTGAGTTTGCCTAACTGGTGTCTGTAAAATACTTGTGATACTTTTAGCAACCAGAAGCCCGGAGATGATCCTCTTGCAGACATCACTGGCATTGCTTTGTGCCACTTCCAGGCACCAAGTGGCTTTGTGCCACTTCCAGGATCATCTTCTGTTGCAACTCCTGGTGCTCTCTCTGGTTTTCCACCACTGCATGAAGTCTATCTATAAAATCTAGGAAAGGCTCAGAAGGGGATTGTTTAATTGAGATAGAACTCTGCCTAGGATCTTTAGTGGCATGATCTGAAATGCCCTTTGGCAGCATCCTTGTGATTTAACACAGGAGGGGTTACTGGGTTATACTGGGTTTTACTGGTTTGTACTGGGATGGGATGCTGGTGGTTACTGGGTTGTACTGGGTAATACTGGGAGAGGAGCAGCATATGAGGAGCACCCTGAGCTGCAGGGATGACTTGGTGCCAACTATGTTTATATTTTTATCGGGTGGGATGTTGGGGCATTAGTTATACGAGTTATACTGGGATACACTAGTTTGTACTGGGATGGGTGCTGGGAGTTACTGGGTTTTACTGGGTTACACTGGTTTGCACTGGTTTATACTCATTTTTACAGGAATGGCTTGCTGGGAGCATTGGTTCATACTGTGTTATACTGGGATGTACTGGTTATATTGGGATGTACTGGTTTATAGTGGGATGGGGCTTGGGACCCACTGGGAGTGACTTCAGGTTCAGCTGGCCTTACTGGTTTATACTGGGAGCTGCCCCCACAGGGCTCAGGTGATTGGGGATGCTCCTGATGCTTGCCGGTTCATACTGGTGCCCTCCCAGTATAAACCTGGTAAAAGTAGGAGCCCCAAGACCACACTGGGAGCCCTTAGAGCTGCCTTTCATGGGTAGACCTGACGTCCCAACATCCCTGTTGGTTTGAACGGGTAGTCCTGATGTCCCTTAATCCCTATTGACTTCAATAGGGTAGACCTTGTGCCCCTAAACCCCATAGAGAGAATGGGTTTGGGTGCATTAACCCTTACTGGTTTGTACTGGGAGCTGCCACCTCAGGCTGCAGGGGCTCGGGGGCAGCTTCCGTGGCTTACTGGTTTGTACTGGTGCCCTCCAGTCAACACCTGGGACCACAGACAGGCACTGGTGGCCAGGTAGGACCCCGAGGCCAAGCTGGCCTTTGCCATGACCTTGCTGAGCCACAACTTCTCCAGCTTCTTGGCCTGGCACCACTGGCTGTGACTCCTGGCACCCACCAGGAACTGCAGGAATGGCGAGGCTGGGATGCTGCCCCCCGAAAGGCTGAAGGAAGGTGAGAGATTCCCCTGGAAAAATTCCCAGAATTTCACCAAGATCCTATTCCAAAAATTCTCCAGCCCCTTGCTTGAACTTGAGCTCTGTTGGGTTCAATGGTGTCCAAAAAATTTCCATTGACTTCAATGGGTAGATCTGCTGTCCCAAAAATCTCCGTTGACCTTAATGACAAGACCTGTTTTCCCTAAATCCCCATTGACTTCAGTGGTAGACCTGATGTCTTTACAGTTGTTAATGCGTATACCTGGTGTCCCCAGATCACCATTTCCATTGATGGGTAGACCTGTTTTCCTGAAATCCCCATTGGTTTCAATGGGTAGACCTGGTGTCTTTAAATCCCCATTGTCCTTAAAGATTAGACCTGGTGGACCAAAAAATCCCATTATTTCAATGGGCAGACCTGACATCCCTAAATTCCCAGTAATGCCTGGACCCAATTTTCCAAATTCCCCACATTTGTGGCTTGACCTGGTGTTCCAAAATTCTCTTTATCTTTAATTAAGATGAATCTGGTTTCCCTAAATCTCCATTGCCTTGAATGGGCAGACCTGGTTTCCCCAGATTGACATTGCCCTTAACAGACATGGTGTCTAAAAAATCCCTTTTGATTTTCATGGGTAGACCCCACATCCCTAAATCCCCATTGGTTTCAAAGGCTAGACCTGTTGTTCCTAAACATCATTGGTTTTAATGGGTAGACTTGTTGTCCCTAAATCCTCATCGGATAAAGAGGTTGAACCTGTTGGGCCTAAAAATCTCCACTGGTTTTAATGGGTGGACTTCTTGTCCTTAAAAATCCCCATTTGTTTTGATGGGTAGACCTGAGCCACCTCACACCTGGGTGCCTCCATTCAGATCTCAGGGTGTCCCCTGGCTGCCCCCCTGAGATTTTGGGGTGCCCCCTTTGCCCCTCCCCAGAGCTGGAGCTGCTGCAGAACGCCGTCTTCACCGACCCCACAGACTAAAGCACCTGGGTGTACCTGCACAGCATCCTCTCCAGAGGTAACTCGGGGCTTCCTCCCATCCCTGGGGTCCTCCCCTGGAGTTTTGGGGTGCCCCTTGAATGTTGGGGTGCCCCCTGAATTTTGGAGTGTCCCCCCACAGCCCCCCTGCCTCAGAGTGTCATCTGTGTGAACACTGACTGTGAGGACGCGATTCTGGCAGTCATCTTCTGCCAGGCCATCAGGGTGAGTAGGGATCCCTGGGAACCCCAAAAAATCACCTGGATTCTCCCCTCCCCAAATCACCCTGGTACTCCCCAAAACCACCTGGATACACCTAGATACTCCTTCAAATCACCTCAGTACCCACAAAAAATTATTTGAGAACCCCTCAAAAGTCATCTGGATACACCTGGGTACCCCCCAAAATCCTCGGGCCCCACCAAACTGGTGGTTGTGAATCCCATTGCTTTGACTGGGTAGACCAGGTGTCCCTAAATCACTGTTGACTTGATTGGGCAGACCTGGTGTCCTGTCTACCCCCATTTACCCCCAGTAACCCTTCCCAGTGTACCCAGTAATGCCCCAGGGCTCCCAGTAACTCCAGTGCCCACCCTCAGCCACTCCAGTGCGCCCAGTAACCCCAGTTCCCCCCGTTAGCCACCTCTAGTGCTCCCAGGAATAGCTCCCAGTTTGATTAGTTTACCCTCCCAGTCCTCCCTGTAGCCCCTCCCAGTGCTCCCAGTTTGCCCAGTTTCCCCCTTTCCTCCCTCCCAGTGCTTCCAGTTCCCCACCAGTGCTTCCAGTTCCTCCCCCAGTGCTTCCCCTTAGCCTTTCCCAGTGCTCCCAGTTTAACCAGTAACCCTTCCCGACCAAGCCCTATTAATGGACAGCCCTGGTATCCCTACATCCCCACTGACTTTAATTGCGGTAGACCTGGTTTACTGTGATAGTTGGACTAGGAGAAAATAAAAAGTAAAACAGGCCTGAACTTTTAAACTTACAAAGATAGTTTATTTACACACTCTAAAGTATAAAGGAAAAAATAAAAAGAAAAAAAAATTGAAGCTTCAAAACACTTCTCTTTCCCCCAGAAACTGTTCACTTTCCCAAAATTAACATAGAGAGACAAAACTGTGATTTTCAGTCAGTTTCAACTATTTAAACATAATCTTTCATCACCTTTGGAGAGGAGTCTCACTAGATGTCCCATTGGAGACATTCACCACAAGAACAAACCAGTCTGGTGGCTCCCAATGTCACCAACCTCCAGCCGCTGGAATTTTGCAGATTGTGCCATCTCACCCATGAGCAGCCTTTCTCTTGGCTACTCATGGGCCTCTCAGCATATTTGGTATATTAGTTTAAGAATGCTTTTTTTAGTATTTTGCAAAGATCCTCTTCTTCTATCTTTAAAATCGTTTCTCTCTCAAGAGACCTCCTTTCACTACAGCTAAAGGGCCAAATCTGCGTCTCAGACAGCTGAGACCTCTTTTTATCTCAGGAGCTGTGGAACTTACTCTACAAACATTCTCAATGAAATCTCAATTACATCAGTCTATTACCTTCAGCTGGAACAGCATTCCCCCAAAACAGCATCAATAGATTACAAGAAATAGTCCATTTCTCCATGGTTTACATCTAGAGAAGTCCAGTCAAAAATGTCCACTTGCTCAATCCTTTCTTCCAGATAACCTTTATCAGTTCTTTTGCTGACTGTATCATACTGTCTCTCTACATTTTAAATCACTCTGGTCTCCTTCTCTTCCTCTGCGAAAGGGTTGGAGTTCTGAAAGCTTGATGTTGCCAGGAAAGGGTTAAATCTGCCCAAGGTCTTTTTCTCTCTCTTGCTGCAGCTCGCAAATGTTAGAATGATATTGAAACCCTGTATGTCCACGGAGATGTAACTACTTTCAATTGGTTCTTTCCTGAACTTCCTGAAAACTCATTTGCTGGTCAAAACCACCACAGCATGGGAACTGATGAAAAAAGATAGATGAAATTTTTTCTAAGTTAGACTACGTGCATAAGTAAAAGTGTATATTTGTGCCTTACTAACTTTCTGTCAAACTTTTGCCAACTATATTGATGACATTTGCTTTGCACCAATGTAGTCAATGACTTAAGATCACACTTTGTTAATGGTATATAAGCTGGAGAACACACAGAATAAAACTTCTTCCATTTTGTATCCTGATCATGTGTGTGTGTGTCACATCCGACCTAACAGTAACAGCCAGGGCGGTGCCGTCCAGCGCTGCCCTCAGCTCCAGGCACGCCAGGTTCAGGTGTGGGGGAAAAAGAACAAAATTTGGGGCAGCTTCCCACCCTAAATTGGGAATTTCCAAGCCTGAAATTGGTGTTTTTAACCCCAAAATATTTGGGACATCAGGTCTACCCACTGAAATGATTGGCAGGGAAAGGGCACCAGGTCTACCCTTTGAAATCAATGGATAGAAAAAGAAACCAGATCTACCCTAGTAAAGCAAAATGGGATTTAGAGACACCAGGTCTACCCATTAATAGCACTTGATCAGGAAGGGTTACTGGTTAAAATGGGAGTACCTGTCAGGGCTAACGGCAAGCTCTGGGAGAAGAACTGGAAGCACTTAGGGGGTTTAGGAAGCACTGGGAGGGAGGAATGTGGGAAACTGAGCAAACTGGGAGCACTGGGAGGGGTTACTGGGAGCACTGGGAGTGGTTAAATGGAGGCAATGGGGTTATTGGGAGCTCCGGGGCATTACTGGGAGCACTGGGAAGGGTTACTGGGGATAAATGGGGGTAAAATGAACACCAGGTCTACCCACGCAAGTAAATAGGGATTGAGGGACACCAGGTCTACCCATTCAAGTCAATATGAAAAATGGGACACTGCGTCTGCGTCTACGCAGTCAAAGAAGTGGGTAGTCACGACCACCATTTTGGTCAGGGGCCCAAGAATTTTTGGGGGTACTCAAAATTCTGTATCCAGGTGATTTTTGGGGAGAATCCAGGAGATTTGGGGAGATACTCAGGTGGTTTTGGGGGGTACCCAGGTGATTTTGGAAAGTACCCAGGTGATTTTTGGGAAGGACTGAGAAAATTTTGGGGGGTATCTAGCTGATTTGGGGGGGGTACCTAGATGTATCCAGGAGATTTTGAGGGTACTCAGGAGATTTTTGGGTGTATCCAGTGATTTTTTTGGGTTACTAAGGTGATTTGGGAGGTACACAGGTGATTTTGGGAGTTCCAGGGTGTCCCCACTCACCCTGACAGGCCGGGAGAAGATGACGGCCACCGTCGTGTACTCCTGGTCGATGTGGACACAGATGACCCTCGGCAGCAGGGGGGGCTGTGGGGGGACACCCCAACATTCAGGGGGCACCCCAACATTCGGGGGGCACTGAATCATGATTTTAAAGAGCTAAGATTTTAGCTGAGAGATTAAAGTAATTTATATGGATCAGGGTGTAAGTTAGATTAGCAAATGATAGGTTAATGATTATTAGATGCTTAAGCTAAGGCTAATTGTTTTATTGTTTGCCATTATGAGCTTGTTTATAGAAGGAAATGGAGTAAGTGAACCGTTATAAGAACAGATTGAAACCAGTAGAACAATGACCAGCACCTGGACTTTCTATCAATCAATCAATCAATCAATCACAAAGCAGGGGACCTTGGATCGTGCCAGAGGGTCACAGAGACCTGAGGAAGACTCCTCTGACTTCATCTTTTGAGACAACCAACCCCAATTCAAGAGAAGAATTGCGCACACGTGAGGGACTAACAGCCTCATTTAATACAGAGTGGGGATGGGAGTTGCTGGGGTTATGCATATATATTATATGTAGGATCTTGGGAAATATAAAGAAGGCAGAGAACCTTGTACAGGGTGGTGATGCCTTTTGGAGATGACTCCTGTGCCACCCGCTGGTGTTAGTAAAAATACCACTTTCTAACTTTTACTAATTAGAGAGTCTCTGTCCATGATCATATCTGTTTTTAATGATTCACCCTTGAGGAGATTGTCTGAAACTCTGGAGTTTTAGATTCCTCAAATAAAAGAAGAAAAACCCCTCTTTTGGCTCAGTGAAGCCACTTCTCTGAGCAAAGCAGATCCCACGTGAGTGAGGAGAGACTCACTTTGAGGTTGGGGTTCGGGAATAAGGAGCAAGGTTGTCCACACTGGGTCAGACCTCAAGGCACAGCTTCTGTGAGCAGGCCAGACCTCCTTAGGAGTGTCCCTGGGTCAATATCAATAAGTGAATGTTGCAGTCATCTCTTCTCTGAAGAGAAAAATACACCCTTGAAAAAAGGAATGTGGGTTTATAAAAAGCTCTATGAAATATTTCTCCAAAACACTAGGGAAAAAAAAACTTCCTACTGAACTGCACCAGACCAGAAGGAAATCAAGGCACAGCCATGGTTTGTCAGGACTTCCCTGCACTTGGTGCTGAGCCCTGGAACCTCAGGGCCTGAGAGGAGATTGCAAAAACTTTGCCAGGAGTCAAAGTCAGAGGAAACACCCAAAGTGTCTTGAAGTATTAATGGGTCCCACTATGGTCAAACCCCAACACAGTCTCCTCATGAGGTCTGTAGAGGAGAGAACTGGAGGCCAGGACTGCACAAAAACCTCTCAGAGACTCAGCATGGGATGGAAAATCCAAAGGAAAATCCAAAGTATCTTAAAAAATCTTGAGTATCTCAAAGCATTACTGAGACCCACTGTGTGTCAGTGCAAAGCTCTCAAGGGACTCATTAAAGCAGATAATTGGAGGCCAGGATTGCACAAAAACTTCTCAGAAACTCAGTGGCAAAAAGAAGTATTTAAATTATACCTGAGTATTTTGAAGTATTAAAAAACCCCACTGAGTGTTTTTACTGACTAAGAATCCCAAGGGACTCGTTAAAGCAGATAATTGGGGCCTTGATTGCACAAACTTTTCCTAAAGTCAGTTTGAAAAGGGAAATACCAAGTACCTTAAAATAACTGAAGTACCTTAAACCATTAATGAACCCCACTGAGTGTTGTTACTGACAAAGCCTCTCAAGGGACTCATTAAAGCAGAGAATTGGAGGCCAGGATTGCACAAACCTCTCAGAGACTCCAAGGCAAAAGCCAAACCCAAAGTCCTTGGAAAAACCTGCAGTCCCTGGCAGCATGAAGGAGCCCCCCAGGGCCATTGCTGACCAAGGCTCCTTCCCCAGGGACTCCTTCCAGCACATCCTGGAGGCCACTGGCATGGGAGGGGGATGCTGAGGGCAGGACAAGGGGCTGACAGTGCCCAGCCTTGCTGGGGCTGTGCCAGGAGGCCCCAGGGCCTCAGGACAAGGTGTCCCCTCAGTGTCCTTGGTGGCACAGAGGCTGCTGTGGCCCAGGGCACCCAGACTTGGCTTCTCTTTGTCCCCACCTGTCATCACTGCCTGCAGTTCTCTGCTCTGCCTGGGGCCTGGGGACACTTTCTGTGTCGTGTCCCTCAGTGGGACCCATTAAAAGTTAAAGAAACTTTGGATTTGGATTCTGCCTTGGAGTTCTGGAGAGGTTTCTTCATCTCCCTCTCAGGGACTGATGTTCAGGGCCTCAGCAGAAAGCCCTGAGAGGGTCATTAAAGTCCTTGTGCTGTTTCTGTGCTGATGAGCTGGGCTGAGCTCCTGCATAGAGACAGATCCTGGAAACCAAGAAGAGCTTAAAAACACATTTCTCTGGATGAGCAGCTTTTCTGCCAGCCCAGCAGGGCTGGGGCACTGCCTGCAGCCACCCTGGGCACAGCACACAGGCACACAGGGCTTCAGCTCAGCCTGGGCTGGCAGCACAGAGCAGAGCTCACTCAGGGCTCACTGCAGGAGAAATCCTCCCAGGCTTGCAAACAGTCACTCTCTGGCTGGGGGAAGAGAAGCTGCAGCTCCTGCAGGGATCTCCTGAAGCTGCCACATCCCACAGCTTGGAGCACCTTCCAGGAGCACTGTGGGAGCTGCTGCAGGGCAGGGATGTGGCCCTAGGGCAGGGCTGGGTTTCCCTGCTGCCCCAGCCCAGGCCCAGCACAAGGCAGCTCCCTGGGGCCAGGCTCTGCTGCAGGGCTGAGCAGCCGGGGCTGCAGCCAGGGGTGCCCAGGGCTGTGGTGCAGAGCAGGGTCCTGCAGCCCAGGGCGCTGTGCTGGCCCAGGGACTCTGCTGCCTGCCAGGGACAGCTCTCAGCCGGCCCGGGGAGCTGCTGCCAGCGCTGGGGAGAAGCTGTGGGGGGAAGGAGCCACCCTGAGCAGGGCAGCTGCTGCTGCTGCTGCTGCTGAGAGGGGCTGTGTGGGGCAGGGCTGCTCCCAGCTCCACACCAGCCTGGGCACAGCTGTGGAGGACACTTGCCAAAAGAAGGTAAGCCTGGCATTGCTGTAAGGATCAGGAGCTTTCCTGAGAGTGTTTTCAATTTCATGCTTGGAGAAGGGTGGGAAATTTTGGGTGATGAATAAAAGATTTTTGCTTTTTATATATTTTTCATATAATCATAGCTCACTTAAATACTTAGTTGTAAATCTATAAACCGTAATTAACTCTATTCAATTGCTTTTACATACTTCTCTTACTATAATCATTAATTAACTCTATTATCTTTCCTTCCCTTTCTCGTAGATATTTAAACAATAAGCTTGTAAATACATTCCTGAAATACTGTATAGACTTATTATCAGGAAGACGACCTACTAGAAGAATCTTTTGGTTTCTAACCAGAGTTTGAGCAGTCAAAAATAAGTGGGGCAAAGAAGCCCTTGGACCTACTCCAAGGTATTTAACCCAGGGGTATGTAACTGGGGAAACTGAATTAAGTTTTGGATGTTCCTGGTAAATATGTTCATTAATAAACTTCAAAGGTTGCTGAACTGAGGGGCTGGGTGTGCCCCATCCCCTTTAGGACTCCTGGAAGTTTCCAAAGAAGGTCTAGTTGTTACTTTACTCTTATAACATTTTTACAAGGGTTTTTTTTCTCTTTTGATTGTAGGCAACAGGAAGATGAGAGAAGCAGAACAGGAATTGTAATCACAGAATCAAGGAACATTCGGAGTTAAAAGGGACACAGAGGATCATCAAAGAAAAGGTTCACCATTTACCGGTGTCTGTGTGTTCCAGGGGTGGATGTATGGGAAACAGATTTTATTTTGGTTACAGTTATCTCCTCTAACTCTTCCCTGTCCTTTTCTCCATGGCAGTACCCATTACCCAGGCACAGCAAATGTCCAACAGCAGCTCCATCAGCCACTTCCTCCTGCTGCCCTTGGCAGACACGCGGCAGCTGCAGCTCCTGCACTTCTGCCTCTTCCTGGGCATCTCCCTGGCTGCCCTCCTGGGCAACGGCCTCATCATCAGCGCCGTAGCCTGCGGCCACCTCCTGCACAGCCCCATGTTCTTTTTCCTGCTCAACCTGGCCCTCACTGACCTGGGCTTTATCTGCACCACTGTCCCCAAAGCCATGCACAATTCCCTCTGGGACACCAGGAAAATTTCCTATGCAGGATGTGCTGCACAGCTCTTTTTTTTCCTGTTCTTCCTCTCAGCAGAGTACTATCTCCTGACCGTAATGTGCTACGACCGCTACGTGTCCATCTGCAAACCCCTGCACTACGGGACCCTCCTGGGCAGCAGAGCTTGTGCCCACATGGCAGCAGCTGCCTGGGCCAGTGCCTTTCTCAATGCTCTCATGCACACAGCCAATACATTTTCCCTGCCTCTGTGCCATGGCAATGCCCTGGGCCAGTTCTTCTGTGAGGTGCCCCAAGTCCTAAAGCTCTCCTGCTCCAAATACTACCTCAGGGAAGTTGCACTCATTGCTGTTAGTTCCTGTTTAGTGTTTGGTTGTTTGTGTTCATAGTTTTCTCCTATGTGCAGATCTTCAGGGCTGTGCTGAGGATCCCCTCTGAGCAGGGACGGCACAAAGCCTTTTCCACCTGCCTCCCTCACCTGGCCGTGGTCTCCCTGTTTGTCAGCACTGTTGTGTTTGCTCACCTGAAGTCTTCTCCATCTCCTCTCCATCCTTGGATGTGGCTCTGTCAGTTCTGTACTCGGTGGTGCCTCCAGCCCTGAACCCCCTCATCTACAGTCTGAGGAACCAGGAGCTCAAGGCTGCACTGTGGAGACTGATGACTGGATGTGTTCAGGAACATGAAACTGCTGGCCAATTTCTGCAAATAACTTGTAATAAAAGTCATCATTGATACTTCTTGTTGGTTTTGCTGTGTGGATTTTTCCTGTGTTTTTTAGTTTTACTTTGTTCAAAAAGTAATGTGTTGTTTTGTGTCATATCTCATTTTGTTTCTCACAACCCTCCCTGTGGCGACAGATTGTGTTAATTAGGGGCTGAACTCTTGGTGGCTTTAAAGGAACTCAAGGATCTTCCAGCCAAGTTTTCTGCAGAGATTCCACTTTGGCTCCCTTCTCTGCAGCTGCAGCAGCAATGTCTGTGTGCAGAGCTGGGGGCAGATCAGTGCTGGCACAGCAGCTGTGCCCAGCAGCAGCAGCAGCAGCCCTTGGTGTTGCCAGTGCTGCTGCCGTGGCCCTGCCCCGCTGCCCTGCTGGCCCTGGTGTTGCTGTAGGGCCTGAGTGCTCTCGGGGCCGGGCACAGTGCTGGGGGTGGCAGTGCCGGGGCTGCAGCAGGGACAGGCCATGGGCACTGCTGGGGCAGCGCTGACGCCTCAGGCCAGGGCCTGGGGGCTGCAGGCTCCTTGCCCAGGCTCTCTCCAGAACACTTTGCCCAGGCCAATGCTGAGCACAGAAAAGCCCCGGGAGCAGCCCCAGGCTGGCCGTGGGCAGGCTGGGGGCAAACAGCATGGCTGGGGCTCTGCAAGGTGCCTGGGGGCAACTGGGATCCTACTGGGATCACAATGGGACAGCCTGGGCCTATGCTGTGGGAGACTGGGATCATACTGGATCATACTGGCAGCAACTGGGACTGCACTGAGAGTGACTGGGAGTGGCTATGAGCAACTGGAATCAGGCTGGAAGCAGCAGAGTACAAATGGGAGTTACTGGAAACATGCTGGGAGCAACTGGGATACACTGGGAGAGACTGAAACCTCAGTGGGGGTAAATGGGAGCAGCTGTGCCCATGCTGGGCTCATAGTGGGATCCTACTGGAACCAGACTGGGAGTGACTGGAAAGGTGCTGGCTGGGACTGGAATTCTCCTGGAGGTGACTGGGAGCAACTGGGCTCAAACTGGGAGTGACAGGCAGTCACTCAGGGCATGACTGGAATAATACTGGGAGTATCTGGAAATGACTGGGGTCATACTGGGAGTGTCTGGAACCAAACTGGGTGTGACTGGGTCGTACTGGATTCATCTTGCGAACCACTGGGATCACAATGGGTGTGAACAGATCCTGACTGGGGGTTACTGGGAGCTGCTGTTGGGAGGAGAATGTGGACACATTGGGAGCAACTGGCATCAACTGGAAGGGACTGGGACCGTGCTGAGGGGACTGAGACCACAACTAGGGAAAACTGGAATCATTCTGGGAGCAACTGGGACCACACTTTGGGCAACTGCCAGAAACTGGGATCATGCTGGAGGGAGGTGGGAGTAACTGGGAAAGACTGGGATCATTCTGAGGTTACTACAATCTTACTGGGGCAACTGGGATACACTGGAAGTGCCTGTAACTATACTGGGGACAATGGAACTACACTGGGAGGAACTGGGAACAACTGGAACTATTCTGGCAGCAGCTGGGATAACAGGGTTACAGCACTCATACTGGGATTGAGTGGGAGTGGCTATGAGCAACTGGAATCACACAGAAAGCCACTGGGATTAACTGGGAATGACTGGGAGCATGCTGGGAGTGACTGAGATATACTGGGGGAGACTGGGAGCCATGAGGATCATACTGGAGGCTACTGGGGTCATACTGGTATTTATAGGGAGCAACTGGGGTCACACTGGGGGCCACTGGAATCATACTGGGAGTGACTGGTATCCAACTGGGATTATAGTGGGTGTTAATGGACCCTGAGTGTTGGTCCCTGGGAGCTACCAGGCCTGTGCTGAGAGCCTACTGGGGATACAGTGGGAGCAACTGGGAATAAATAGGAATGACAGGATGTATGCTGGTGACAACTGGGATGTACTGGCAGTGACTGGGATAAAACTGGGGGCAAGTAAACCATGCTGTGGTAACTGGGTATAACTAGAAATCACTCTGAGGATGTTCAGGGCAACTGGGATATACTGGGAGTTCCCGAGATCATGCAGATGGTGACTGGGACCACACTGGGAGCCACTGGGAATGTGCTGGGGGAGCTGGGGGAACACGCTGGGGGAAACTGAGGAGAAGTGTGAGTGACTGGGGCCATGCTGGGACAGACTGGCATCATACTGGGAATGACTGGGACTATACTGGGGACAACTGGGAGAACTGGGAGCACAGTGGATAATAGCGGGTGCAACTGGGAACAACTGGGACTGTGCTGGCGGCAAATTGCATCAAAATGGGGAATGACTGGGAGAGACTGGGCTCATACTGGGAGGAAGATGGATCCTCAGGGGAGTGAGGGGAAGTGACCAGGATCGTTCTGGGAGTGACTGGGCTCATACTGGGAGTGCTGAGGAAACTGGAACCAGACGGACAGAGCAAGTGGGCTCATCCTGGGAGCAGCCACTTCCAGCACCAGGACCCCAGTTCCCTCCACACCCTGGGCTGAGTGGGGGACTCAGCCCAGGACCCCTCGTCATCCTGGGGGAGGGGACATGGTCCCCGTGTGCAGACCCAGGAGGAGTTTAGGGGGGTGGGTGGGTCGTGGGGGGACCACCAGCAGTCTTGGGAGGGAGAGGAGAAAAGGGAGACCCCCAGGATGGGTTTGGGGGGAACAAGATTGGAGCCTCCAGATACCGAATCTGATGAGGAGAATGATGACGATGGCAGCAGTGATGGACACAGAAACCACCAGGGTGAGATTCCCACTGGATTCCAGCTCTGGGAAGCACAGGATGGTGAGGAGAGGAGAGGAACCCCCATCCTGTGGCTCCACAATCCCAAATTCCCAATTCCCACATTCCACATTCCCAGCCTCACCCCAGGAGAAGATCTTGGGCTCTGGCATTCCGGGATGCTCCACCTGGCACCGGTGCAGCTCCCGCTCCTCCGGCAGCGCCTCAATCCTGGCCCAGGTGTGGAAGGTGCTGTTACTGCTGTGAACGATCCCGGATTTCATCCCCCTTCATCCAGCTGATCCCGATGGTGCTGGGGTAGAATCCGTACGTGAGCAGGACAACGTCAGGGTCCCGTGTTCCACTTTCCCAGACACATGGACATCAGGGGTCTCTGGAATGGGACAACTGTGGAATTCCATAGCAATGGGATGGGGGTGAGATCTGCTCATGGAATTCCATGGGAATGGCATGGCAATGAGATCCATCTACAGAATCCCCATGGGAATGGGACAGCAGTGGGATCCATCCATGGAGGTCCCATGGGAATTCCCATGTTCCCAAATTTTGTCCTCCCAAATCCCACATTTCCAAATCCCACATTCCCATGGGAATTCTACCCTCCCCACCTTTACGCTCCAGTGCCTCCCACCCATATCTGAAATATTTCCACAGACATCCCAGGCAGGTGTGCCCCAGGGGATTTGTTCATTCCTCAGCTTCGATCTCATCCTGTTCCCAGCGCCTCTTGGTGACCTGGGCAGCGCCGTCGGCCACCACGAATCCCCTGGATCCCAGCCGAAAGGAGAGGTATTCCTGCCCATCGGAGCCGAGCCGATTGGATCCGCAGATGCTCCCGTGGGACAGGAGGTCACAGCCGGAAACCTCCTGCAGGTGTGGAGACCTGGGGAGGGATTGGACCCATGAAGACCCACGGAATTGTGTCCCAGCACCACGGAGCCCCATTCCAGACCCACAGAGCCCCAGAGTCTGATGGAGACCCACAGAGCCTCATCCCAGCCCCTTGGATCTGCATGGATGCACATCCCAGCGCCCCAGATCCCGGCCCAGCCCCACGGATCCCCACTGCAGTCCCACAGGTGCCATGGCAGCCCCACAGATCCCCCAGCCCCGGCTCCCCGCCCTGAGCCCCGCTCTGGCTGTGCCGCTCCTGCAGCATCTGCAGCTCCCTGCTGGCCCCGTGCCGGTGCCGCTCCTTGTGCCGGCTCCGGCCATCCCAATATCCCGGCTCGGCTCCGGCCGCCATCCCCGGCGGCTGCGGCTCCGCCCGGCCCCGCTGGCTGTGGCAGCGCTGGAAGGGGATCCCATCCAGGGACCCCATGGACAGGAACTGGGGGAACCCCGGGCCGGGCTCCGACAGCGCCACGGGCAGGGACCGCAGGGAGAGGAGAACTGGGGGACACGGAGATTTGGGGTCTGGGGGGTCACGGGTGAAGGAAAGGGGGAACAGGGAGAGCTGGGAGAGCAGGGAAGGGGGTTTGGGGGTTCCAGGATTGAGAAATGGGAGGGTGGGGGTGGGTAGATGTGGGATAGGTGGGGTTAAGTGGGTCCCTGTAGTTAGGAAAGGAGCTCCAAGGGTCCCCGGTGTCCCCAATCCCTTTTAAAGGTGGGAAATCCTGGGATGTCTGGGAATAGGGGTCCCGAGTGTCCTCAGCGATTAGGGAAGGATGACCTGGGTGCTGGGAAGGGCAGGAATAGAGTTGCAGGGGGCAAATGGGTCAAGCAAAAAGGGGCTCTGGGGGAAGGGAGAGGCGGGATGGCCAGGAAAGGGGTGCAGGGGTTGTTTGTGCTGGATAAGGGGCGCAGATGGAACCCATGCTCGGGAATGGGGGTTTGGGGTGCTCCGGAATGGGCGATCAAAGAATCCCAGTGCCAACACGGAGCCCCTGAGCCCTGGCAGCATTTTGGGGGGGTGTCCAGTGGCAGCTCTATGGGCAGGAGGGGCAGGATCCGGGAAATGTACCAGGTTGGACTGGGACAGGCTGGGATGGACTGGGACACCAGCATACACTGGGATATGCTGGCATACACTGGGATACACCAGGATACTGGGATATACTGGGATACACCGGGAGACACCGGGAGACACCAGGATACACCGGGATATACCAGGATACACCGGCATACACCGGGATACACCGGGCCCAGAACTGGCAACCCCTGGGAGCACGATCAAAACACACTGGGACCCAGCAGGACCAGAACTGGGGAACAGGGATCATTGTGGGACACACTGGGATTGAATGAGAATGACTGGGATCATACTGGTTGAAAGTGGAACTTTACTGGGCCAAGTGGATGTGACTGGGAATGACTATGACTATGCTGAGGGTAACTGGGATGTACTGGGAGTGTCTGTAACCATGCTGGAGGTCACTGGCAACACACTGAGAGGGACTGAGAGTGACTGGGTCTACACTGGGGGCAACTGGGATTGACTGGGACCATGCTGGGGAAGACTGGGATCATAGTGGACTCTACTGGGATCATACTTGGAATGACTGGGTCCGTGCTGGGGGCCACTGAGAGCAACTGGGATCAGACTGGGAGGGACTGGGAGCAACTGAGACTATACTGGGGGACACTGGGATCATGATGGCAGCAGAGTAGAATCATACTGGGAGTGACTGGATCTATGCAACTGGGATTAAACTGGGAGGCTGGGGACAACTGGGATCATACTGGGAGATACAGGTACCACACTGAGGGTGACTGGGGTCATACTTGGATCATACTGCAAGTGACTAGGAGCAGGCTTGGGGCAACTGGGATATACAGGGATGGACTGGAATCATGCTGGAGGTGACTGGGAGCGACTGGGAGTGAGTAGAAACATACTGGGTGCAACTGGGACTTACTAGGAGAGACCGGCAGTTACTGGGATCACAGAGGAACCACAAAGAAAGTTACAGGAATAATACTGGGAGTATCTGGGAGTGACTGGGATCATACTGGGAGTGACTGGAACCATGCAGGGTGACTGGGAGCAACTCGGACCATGCTGGGGGCAAATGGCACCATACTGAGAGTGACTGGGTTCATACTGGAATCATACTGGGAAGGACTGGAGCCGTAAGAGGAGTGACTGAGAACACAATGGGATAACTGGAACCATACTGGGAGTGCCTGGAACTGTAGTAGGGGTGAATGGGAACACCTGGTACCAGGCTGGGATCATAGTGGGAGTGACTGGGATGATACAGGGATCATACTGAGTGTAACTGAAAGTGACTGGGATCATACTGGGGGTGACTGGGAGCCACAGGGCCCATACTGGGAGTGACCTGGGCCCCTCTGGATGGAACTGGCCCAGCCCCCGGGGCCACCAAAGCCACTCCAGCAGTGCCCTCCTGCCCCGGGCAGGGCAGAGAACACCCAAGGAAAGGCTCGTGCTGGGCTCAGGGCAGGGACAGGGCACTCCCCTGGAGCTGCCACGGGCACAACAGAGCCGGCCTGGGGACAGGATTGGGATTTATGTCCCATGGAATCCCAGCAGGGATTGCTTCTGATCTCTCTGCTGTCATTGGATTGGTCATCAATGCAGATCATTTCCCCATGGAATTCCCATGGCAATGGGCTGAGGGAGAGATCAATCCACTGAATTCTCACCTGTCTGAGATGAGAGTGAGATCCAGCCACGGAATTGCCATGGGAATTCCTGCATTCCCAAGTCCCCCCATTTCTGAACCCCACATTCCCATGGGAATTCCCCTTCCCCTCCCACACCCACCTTTGTGCTCCAGAGCCTCCCAGCCATATCTGATGTATTTTGGTGCCCTTCCACACAGGTGTATCCCAGGTAATGCTTCGTCTGCTCTACCATGATCCCTTTGGATTCCCAGCACCTCTGGGTGATCCAGGTGGCACCGTCGGACACTGCAAAGCTCCCAGATCCCAGCTGGAAGGAGACAAAATCCCACCTGTCATAGCTGTACTGGTAGGATCCATGGATTCTCTGTTGGACAGGAGGTCACAGCTGGAAACCACCTGCACCCTGTGGAGACCTGGGAACGAGCAGAGAACAGACCCATGGAGTCGTTTCCCAGCCCTGTTGGAAACCAGACAGAAATCTCCCAAGACCCCGTGCACACAGGCTTAGAGGCAGAAAAGAATGCAGGGCTTGGTTTCAAATTCTCGGAGAAACTGTGATACATCAAGTCACACAGACATGAAGTGGGGATGTAAGTTTTAGTTTCAGGTGAGTAAAAATATGCCTTAAGTGCCTTAAGCAAATAAGAGACTGTATTGGTTGATAGAAAAGCCCTAAAATCCAGTTTAAATTTCAGCAGCATTACCTTGTACAAAGTTAACTCAGTCCTAGACATAACATAAATATAACATAGCATTGCTAACATTGCTAGACAGAATAGATAGGGTGTAGGCCTTGTGTAAGAAATGATGACCATTGTCGCCCAACTGTGTTAGACCAGGATAGGTCAAAAAGACAGGAATAGCATCGTGTTTGTGGCTGCCTGGATGATTTATGAATAGAGTGCATTGTATCAGGGGGGCTGCTGCTGCTTCTGCTTGGCACATGGGGACTCTATGCAGGAAGGCATTTTGCACGATGGCACGGCCTGTAACACTCGGAGCTTTGTGAGACTGATCCAGCCACTTCATAAACGACTTTTACAGCAAGCAGCAGCCTCTCTTGTTCCTCAGCTGGCCTGCTCAAACTTGACAGTTGTTGTTGGAACCCTGGGCACTGAGAATTTCAGACTTGCTCTGCTGACAGGCACTGGCACCCAAGAAAACACTGCATTTGACCTGAGGCCATGGAGAAGGCTTCCAAAACTGGGATTATGGGTGTGTAGTTTGAATAGAAGTGTACAATGTCAGACAGAGGAAAACTTAGAGTTTAAGGGTTTAGAATATAGTAACATATATATATATATATATAAAGATGGAGGTTTTAGGGCACAGGCTTGGTCCTTCTTTTTCACCTTCTTCCTGGGTTTGGGTGGTATTTTGTACTTGGGTAGAAAAATCCTCATGGTGGGCCAAAGGTTTGGTTATTGGTTAAAAGTAAAAATAATTTAGGTGTCCTTTCTTAATTGGACAATTCATCCTTAAAATACCTTGTAGAGAAAGAGATAGGGGTCCATTTTTGATTTGTTAGCTAGAAGTGTTGTAGAACTCACTATTTGTGGGACTGTAATATAGATAAGAATTAATAAACATCTGAGTCTGAACACAAAACATTGTCTCGAGCATTTAATCCTGACTGGCAAAAAGGAAATAAAACACAACACAAGCTCCCTCTTGCCTTGAGCCAATGCCTGCCTGCAGCTTGGGCTGCCTTTGCCAGCTCTCTTTTTCCAAGCGTTGGACTCCCAGGCTTCTGCCCCAGCCCAGGGACATTGGTTATTTCCATCACCTGCTAGTTTTACACCATGAACCATTCTGGTTTTACCTGAGAGGTGAATCATTCAGATTGTGGTGCTTTCTTGTACACAATGTTAAGACCAAGAACATGCTGTTCTTACAGCTTGGATAGTGCCTGTTCCTCTGCCATTTATTCCACAGTACATGACTAAAGAAAATCTAAGTGTACTAAGTTACTAAGTTTCTTAGTTTAAGCTACAGCTTAGTGCAAATATGTGTTAAAAGAGAATGAGTGCCATAATGCCCCTTTTCTTTTTCGGTCACTAGTGGATACCTCCCTGAAGGATACAGAACGACTCAAAAATGTTGTGCGTACAATGAAGAAAAGGCAGCACAAAATTCCCTGTGGATGACAAGGTTAGAAAATCTCTTTGAATTCCTATCACTGCTTCTCACTGCATCTACTTAAATGACAATAAATTAGGCTGATTTTCTCCACGCTGAGGCAGTTCTGCAATGAAGCAGCAGCGTGCCATGATGCTAAATAAAAATCTGGCATTACCTATAATGTTCACTGCTACAAAGTGTATCAGTACACAGCAAGCAGACAGGGTTATCACAGGTTTATTACATTATATTATATTATAGTATATTTATATATAATTATATATAAATACTATAAAAATGTTTATTGTAGCTGAAGGAGTTTCAGGCATGTGAGTGCCTGAGCTCTCTTTTCCTCTAAAGGCTCTCCCTCCCCAAGCCCTTCTTACCTGCTGTGCTTTGGCATGAGAGCCATTCAAGCCCGAAACACAAGAGCACTGGACTTCAAGAGCAAAGCCTCTCTTTGCCATGGGATTGCTTTTCCCCTGCAGCCTCCATGGGCAAGGGCTCTGTGGGAGCAGGGGCCATCACAGCCTGTGACCTGCACACAGAGCCAGGACAAGGAGCAGATCCTGCTGCTCTCTGCTACTGTTGATCCCTGCAGCAACTCCCTGCCAGTTCCTCCAGGGAACTTCACACCAAGGGCTTCCATCCTTGGAGTGGCTGTGAGAACTTGGTGCTTCCCAGTTCTCCAGCATCCTTCTGGATTCTGGAGCATCTCAGCACAAGTGTCCATGGCCCTTCCTGCATCCCTAGCCTGCAGCAGTCACAGTCACTGTTGCCTCCCCCTTACTGCAGCTCATTTGCCAAAGTGCTGCCAAAGGCAGCAGAGCTGGCTCAGGGTCCCTGTGGCATTTTGTCTTCTTTTTCTCTTAGAGCCGGGATTAAATGCTCGAGAGACAGATTTCATGTTCGGACTCAGATGTTTATTAATTCTCATCTATGTTACAGTCTCACAAGCTGTGAGTTCTAGCTAACAAAGTAGAAAATGGCTCAGTCTCTATCTCTTTTCCAAGGTCTTTGAAGAACAAACTGTCCAATTAAGAAATGACTCCTAAATTACTTTTCCTTTTAACCCAATAACCAACCACCCATGGTCCACAATGCAGATTTTTCTACCCAATTACAAAATACCACCCAGACCTATGAAGAAGTAAGTGGAAAAGGACTTAGCCTAAATCCTAAATCCTCCATCTTGCTTTACATATATATTACTATTTACTAAAATCTTAAACTCTGAGGTTTCCACCATGAGATATCACACATTTCTTTTAAAACTACACACCCATAATCCCAGAGCTTTCATTCAATTTTGGAAGCCTTTTCCAAGGCCTCAGGTCAAATGCAGTGTTTCCTTGGGGGTCAGTGCCTGCCAGCACAGCAAGTCTGAAACTATCAGTGCCCAGGGTTCCAAGAGATCCCTGTTGGCTTCTGGGCTCCAGGATGACCTTCAGAGGGACACTTGGAGTGCTTGCTAAAGAGCTGCCCGTGCCATGGGGGTGGATTTGTCCTCCCTGGGTGGCTCTGGTTGGAGTTGGACGCTCCGTGCAGTCCCGCGCTTTTCTCAGCAGGCCTTTGCAGCGAGTTCTGAGCCAACGTGTGGCTCTGCTGCCATCCCAAATCTGCGCTTTCCTGGGCCAGCCTGAGTGCAAGTGGGGCATGTGCTGGGCATGGCTGGAGATTTTCATGGCCCAAATCCTCCAGCATTTCCATCTGCTCATTGCTCTGGATAGCCCCAATCACAAAACACCCAGTGCAGCTGACAATTGTAATTTCTTGCAGATTGCAACAGCTGCACTGCAGATCGACAAATACACAAGAATTAATTTCACATGAAAAATGTCATTTATTAAAAATTGCTACATCCATGCTGACAATACATAACTATGAAGATCTCAATTTAGGTTAAAAAAGGAATTTATTAGATTTTTACAGCAATGCTATGTAAAAATATACAAATACCAACTTCAGTTAACAAAAACTGAATTTATTGCCAACCTCTACAACCACTCACTATACACAAAGAACAATTAGGGGTTTAACAACTAATTTATTACATATTACTACAACCTTAAAGCCCATCTAGGAATACAAAAATATCAGTATCTCTATCTAAATAGCCCTCTATCAAGAACTCAATTGATACAATTATACAATTATACATCTCCATATATGTTTAAGAAGAAACATACACATATATACCTACAACTACACCAATAGAAATACCGACATGACTGTATACACATGAAATAAAACTAAACACAGATAGAACAACATAGATATAGATATTTTCCTATACAAATAGAAAGCCACATATAAAAATATCCATATAATTGTCCCTCTTGATGTTCAAGTCCATTTATCTTTAAACAGAACTCTAAGCAGAGGGACTCCAGCTGCCCCATCTTCAATGATTTCCTTCCTCCGTCCTTTCTTCCGCCCGTGCAGAGCAGCTCTCCTGGACAGGGGCAGCAGATGGGACATCTGGGAAGCAAAGGGAACACTGAGTCAGGATCGGGACGTTTCCCTTGGCAGCACCTGCCCTTCAGTCAGGGAAGGGAAAATCTCAGTGCCTCCCCAGGAAGGTTAGAAAGAAAAAGTTTGGCCAAAGCCCACGGCCAAAGCCCACGCCACCCTCATCCCCACCCTGCCTCACTGGCCCTGTGGCCTCACCGGGCTCTCGGCTGGCAGCAGCAGCTCCCTGTTCACTGCTCTTGCTGGTGGTCTTCAGCTTCTCCCTGAAAGCTCCTGTCAGTCTCCGCCTGTCCTCAAGGTCTTCAGGGCAGCTGTGACAAAAGTGGAGGCTCTGGAATTGGTTCCCAGGCCTGGCAGAGCTGCAGTCCCAGAGCCCTCTGTGCTCCCTGCTGGCCCCCTCCATCCCCTCAGCCCCACCGTCCCCTGGGCAAAGCCCCGGCCCCCTTCAGTTTCTTCAGCCCCTCACAGTCCTCTCACCCCACTCAATCCCTTCTGACCCATCCTGTCCCCTTAGACCCGCCACCCCCCTCAGCCTGTGCCACTTCCCTGTCACCTCAGTGCCACCATTGCCCTCTGCTGCCCCACACCCCTCAGTCCCCCCAGCCCCTCAAGGTCACTGTCCCTGCAGTGTCACCACCTCCTCAGCCCCCTCAGGCCCCTCTGTCTCACCGTCCTTCAGCAGCTCCTCAGGGGACACTGCCTGGGGCCACCGGCAGCTGCCACCGCTCCAGGGACCCCCGGGGCTGGAACTGCTGCCCCGCCCAGCCCAGCTGCCAGCTCAGACCCAGCACAGGAACAGGGACAGAGGGGGCACAGGGGGAAAAGGACAAACGGAGAGAGGGAAAGAGGTTAAAAACTAGTCTGTACTTATATAGATACTAACCTATGTACCTAAACACCCATGTAGCTATGAGTATATAACTATGCACATATTTAAAAATATATATATACATAAATAACTGTAACATCTACATAGATAAAACTAAAAATGTATATCTATTATACCTATGCATACATGATTATAACTATATATAAATAAATATATATATATATAATATATCTTAGGTCTATACCTATTTAGCATATAAATACAACTATACATCTATAATATACTGTATTTCTAAAATAACAGATTTATAGATAGAAAATATAACTATATCATTCTAAACATATCACTATAGACAGAGGGATTCTACCTGCCTGGTAGTCACAGGCTCTCCCTCTGTCTCTTCCTCCACACAGGGCACCCCACCAGGAGACATCGATCATGTGGGATCTGGGAAGAAAAGAGAACACTGAGTCAATATTGGCCCCTGTACATGTTTCCCTTGGGCAGCAATTGTCCTTCTGTCACAGACTGTAAAAGATGGCCTGAAATGCAGACTCTCACTTGGGAATTTGAAGCTGACTCTTTAGAGAACAGGGATCCTGCCAAGTTCCCAAAACTGTGCAAAGCATTCAAGTACCTCCATAAAGTCTCAGCACTCACAGTGCCAATGGCACCCACGAGAGCTTGAAACACAGACAGCCCCAGCTCCCCCAAAGAAGCCCAGCCTTGTTCTTTCTCTGTGCTGACAGAGAGACCTCAGCCCTCGCTGAAATGGCTGAAGCTGAAGGGTGCTGTGAGCTCAGTTATGAACCAAATTGGGACATGCAGGTTGGTGACACAACTCCCACAAGGACAGGTTTAGTCCCTGCTCTCTTGCCACAGCAGAGGACTCAGTGTCAGAGCCTCTGGAGAAGCGTGGAGGGCAGGGCTCAGGGAGCCTGTGCCAGTGAAGGATTGGAACTAAAGGCAGCAGGAAGCAGGAGCCCTGCAGACAAGAACTGAACTCTTCTGATCTCCCTTCCTGTCACAGGCAGGCTCAGAGCAGCCGTCTCACACCTCTCTAAACCAATGGGGGCTCTCTCCTTACCAGGCTCCTCGGGCTCTGGAGAACTGTTCCCGCAGCTCTCGGTGCCAGATGGAGCTTCCTCTGCTGCAGCCCTGTTCATGGTGTCCTCTCCTGAAGGCTCAGGGGCAACATTAATATTCCCCTTGAAAGAAAAACAGAGAGAAAGAAACCCAAAGATCACTCAGCATTTTCTTGGAATCACATCAGGGATACACTGACTGTTCTTCTCCAGGCCCAAAGGCCGTGTAACACAAAGGGAACACTGCTATGTGTGAGTTTACAAAAGACAAAAGACATTCCACTTGAGAATAAGACATTGCTAAATCCAGAAAACCCCACTCCCCACCCTAAATCTGCCCTTCCTCAATCACAAATGTACTGTAGGCAATGGGTCTGCACAGCAAGAGAAAGAGAGACATACTTTGGCCAACACGTCTAATAATCTGCAAAAAGGGCTGTGCCAGCACTCACTCTCCAGACAAGTCTGGAAAGAGGCAAGAGTTAAGAGAAATGAGATTCCTAATCCAAAGACTGAATCTGTCAAACAGAAGGACAAGGAAGCTGCAGCTCCAGCCCATCCCCACACACAGCTCTGGCAGCGCCCACACGCACGGCAGGGCTCACACAGCAGCAGCAGCAGCAGCTGCAGCCCAGCCCTGGCTTTGCCTTGGCCTTCCAACCCAAAAGAGGCAGAGCCCACATCTGCTGCTGCAACAGAGACACCTCTGGCGTGCCCCTCCCTGCATGGGACACTTTGCCTTCAGTGGCAATTCTCCAAACACTCTTCTCTTCTTTCCCACCCAACAAAGCCTGTTAGAACCTACAAAGCATCACCACAAATGCCCCTGCACGAGGCATTCTTCCCAAGGAAAAGGAACAACTGAAGGTGGCCAGCACAGGCTCACACCTCTCATCCTCACTGTGGGGGAAGACTTTTTCATTCCCTCTTCTTTTAAAAATCTTGCTTGATCAAGAATAAATAGATAACTAAATAAGAATGGAAATAATTAAATTCAAGAATCCTTTGCTGCTCAGCCATGTTACAATGTCCAATTAGATAATTAAAAAGGAATGAAAAGAATTAAATTCAAGAAACCTTTGCTTCTCAGCCATGTAACAACATTCAAAACTCTCAGTCCAGCCTCTTTCATTCCCATCCAATGGGGTTACCTGAGCACAGGGAGACCTTTCAGGCAGGGAGTTCCTGATCTCCCGGATCATCTTCTCAACAGCCAGGCCAAGATCCAGCTGGGGTGATTTCTCTCCTGCAGGTGCATTCTGTGCTGAGCTGGAGGCCGTTGATGCTGCACAGCCAGCACTCCCAGCTGGAGCATGAGGGGCTGAAGTGCCCGGGGCAGCTACAAGAATCCAAACCCGTGAGTCAGGCTCCAGAGTGTGGCTTTGGGACACAGAGCTCTATTGCTGCCTTGGATCAAATATCAGAGAAAGCACACAGGAAAACCAGGCAGAGAATCTTTTGACTTTCTAGTGTCCCTTTCTAGTTGGCTTGACAATTTCTGTCTTAGAACGACAGAGCACTGGGAAAAAATACTTTAAAAAATCACTTTTCATGACCTTTTGGAAAAGCAAGGCTAGGATTCTTTTCCTACCTGGTGGGTTGGAGGCTGGGGGATGCTGCTCCCCGTGGAGCTGCTGGAAGCTGCAAGGCTGGAACCTGAGCACCTCCCGGTCGAGCGGAGGCAGCTGCTCCCCGTACAGCTCCTGGAAGCGGCTGGGGGGCCCCTCCCGTCCGAGCAGCCCCAGTCGCTCGCCTTGGAACCCGAGGACGTGGCAGGGCGGGATCCGGGGCACCTCCCGCTCGGCGGGCAGCGGCCGCTCCGCGTAGAGCTCCTGGAAGCGGCTCGGCCCCTCCCACCGGGCCGGCCCCGGCCGGTCCCTGTGCAGCAGGTGGAAGCTGCAGGGCGGGCGCCGGGCCAGCGGCGGCCGCTCCCTGGGCGGCTGCTGGAAACGGCCGGGCCGGGGCCGGGGCCGGCGCAGCTCCTGCCCGCCTGGCAGCGCCCGCTCCCTGTGCAGCAGGAGGAAGCCGCTGGGCGGGCACCCGGGCGGCAGCGGCGGCCGCTCCCTGGGCAGCGCCTTGAAGCGACCACGCCTGCGCCGCCCGTCCGGCAGCGGCCGCGCCCCGGGGAGCTGCTGGGAGCCGCTCCGGCCCCGCCTGCGCCCCTCCCGCCCGCCGCCAGCCGCTGCCTGCTGGCCGCGCTCCGGCGCCGGGATGCGGAGCAGGAGCTCGGGGCGGTCACGGCGAAACCAGGGGCTGCTATAATGGAGCCAGGCCCCCGCATCGCCCGGCGCAGCAGCGCCAGCCCGGCCCGGCACCTTGCGGAAGCCGTAGCGGTTCAGGTGGCGCACGAAGCTGCTGAACTGCGTGGCCCTGAAGGTGTGCGGGGGCCCCGAGCGCCGCCCGGGCTGAGCAGCTCCCGCTCGAAGAGGGAGCGGTCTATGAGCCCCCGGGCCTGGCTGTCCCAGCGCACAGAGCGGGCGGGGGCTGTTCACCAGGTGCCACAGCTTGGCGGGGAAGGTGCGGGCGTTAATCCCAGCGGGCAGCGGCACCTCCGCCATGGCGTCGATCGCCGCCTGTGCCACAACGCCAGAGCGCAACGGCCGCGGCTGCGCCGGCGGCGCGCGGCCTGAGGGGGCGCTGCGCTCGGCCCCGCGCGC
>JAJEOU010000391.1:0-85703 GCA_021534815.1 Acrocephalus arundinaceus
TCTTGTGTAAGAAAAAAGTAATAAAATACACCCTTTAAATAATTAATACAAACTTGCAAATATTCTTTGAAATATTTCTCCATAACTGCAACAGGAAACCTTCCTGCAATCACCTCTTTCTAAAGAGAAAAATTCTCCCTTGAAAATAGGAATGTGGATTTCTTAGAAGCTCTTTGAAATATTTCTCCATAACACTAGGAAAAAAGTCTTCCTAGTGAACTGCACCAGTCAGAGGGAAATCAAGGCAAAACCATGGTTTGTAGGAATTGACTGATTCTAATGAGCCCCGTGGTGCATTTGGTGCTGAGCCCTGGAACCTCAGGGCCTGAGAGGAGATTGCACAAACCTTTCCAAGAGTCAAAGTCAGAAGAAAACCCAAAGTGTTCCTCAGCATTCATAGGTCCCACTGATGTCCATGCCCAACACAGTCTATTGGACTCCTTGGAGAGGAATTGGAGGCCAGGATTACAGAAAAACCTCTCAGACACTCAGTGGCAAAAAAAGGTACTTAAATTACCCTGAGTACCTTGAAACATGAAAAAACGCTAGAGTGTGTTACTGACTGAGAAATCTCAAGGGACTCATTAAGCAGATTATTAGAGGCCATGATTGCACAAACGTCAGTCAGTGTCAAAAACCCCTTCTTTTACACTCTTTAGTACCATGAAGCATTAATGAGCCCCACTGAGTGTTGTTACTGACAAAGCCTCTCAAGGGACTCATTAAAGCAGAGAATTGGAGGCCAGGATTGCACAAACCTCTCAGAGACTCCAAGGCAAAAGCCAAACCCAAAGTCCTTGGAAAAACCTGCAGTCCCTGGCAGCATGAAGGAGCCCCCCAGGGCCATTGCTGACCAAGGCTCCTTCCCCAGGGACTCCTTCCAGCACATCCTGGAGGCCACTGGCATGGGAGGGGGATGCTGAGGGCAGCACAAGGGGCTGACAGTGCCCAGCCTTGCTGGGGCTGTGCCAGGAGGCCCCAGGGCCTCAGGACAAGGGTCTCCTCAGTGTCCTTGGTGGCACAGAGGCTGCTGTGGCCCAGGGCACCAAGCTTGGCTTCTCTTTGTCCCCACCTGT
Source organism: Acrocephalus arundinaceus (assembly GCA_021534815.1). Classification (NCBI taxonomy): domain Eukaryota; kingdom Metazoa; phylum Chordata; class Aves; order Passeriformes; family Sylviidae; genus Acrocephalus; species Acrocephalus arundinaceus. Next base: position 1,077 of record JAJEOU010000391.1, read on the forward strand.
CATCACTGCCTGCAGTTCTCTGCTCTGCCTGGGGCCTGGGGACACTTTCTGTGTCGTGTCCCTCAGTGGGACCCATTAAAACTTCCAGAAACTTTGGAGTTGGCTTCTGCCTTGGAGTTCTGGAGAGGTTTCTTCAGCTCCCTCTCAGGGACTGATGTTCAGGGCCTCAGCACAAAGCCCTGAGAGGGTCATTAAAGTCCTTGTGCTGTGTCTGTGCTGATGAGCTGGGCTGAGCTCATCATCCAGAGGGAGATCCTGGTAACCAAGAAGAGCTTAAAAACACATTTCTCTGGATGAGCAGCTTTTCTGCCAGCCCAGCAGGGCTGGGGCACTGCCTGCAGCCACCCCGGGCACAGCACACAGGCACACAGGGCTTCAGCTCAGCCTGGGCTGGCAGCACAGAGCAGAGCTCACTCAGGGCTCACTGCAGGAGAAATCCTCCCAGGCTTGCAAACAGTCACTCTCTGGCTGGGGGAAGAGAAGCTGCAGCTCCTGCAGGGATCTCCTGAAGCTGCCACATCCCCCAGCTTGGAGCACCTTCCAGGAGCACTCTGGGAGCTGCTGCAGGGCAGGGATGTGGCCCTAGGGCAGGGCTGGGTTTCCCTGCTGCCCCAGCCCAGGCCCAGCACAAGGCAGCTCCCTGGGGCCAGGCTCTGCTGCAGGGCTGAGCAGCCGGGGCTGCAGCCAGGGGTGCCCAGGGCTGTGGTGCAGAGCAGGGTCCTGCAGCCCAGGGCGCTGTGCTGGCCCAGGGACTCTGCTGCCTGCCAGGGACAGCTCTCAGCCGGCCCGGGGAGCTGCTGCCAGCGCTGGGGAGAAGCTGTGGGGGGAAGGAGCCACCCTGAGCAGGGCAGCTGCTGCTGCTGCTGCTGCTGCTGCTGCTGCTGCTGCTGCTGCTGCTGAGAGGGGCTGTGTGGGGCAGGGCTGCTCCCAGCTCCACACCAGCCTGGGCACAGCTGCGGAGGACACTTGCCAAAAGAAGGTAAGCCTGGCATTGCTGTAAAGATCAGGAGCTTTCCTGAGAGTGTTTTCAATTTCCTGCTTGGAGAAGGATGGAAAGGTTGGGGTGATGACAAAAAGATTTTTGCTTTTTATACATTTTTCATATATTTGTAGCTCTGTAACTACTATTATATAGTTATAAAACTGTAATTCTTATAATTCTTTTCAACTAGGATTACATACTTATATAACTATAATCCTTAATTAACCTGTAGTATTTTCCTACCCTTTCTCTAAGATTTAGAATAATAAGCTTGTAAATACATTCCTGAAATACTGTATAGTCTTATTATCAAAAGGGCCTACAAGAAGAACATTTTGTTTTTAACTAGGTGTAGCAGTCATAAAAAAGTGGGGCAAAGAAGCCCTTGGACCAACTCAATGGGTTGCCCAGGGGTGTGTAACTGGGGAAACTGAATTACATTTTGATGTTCCTGTTAAATATCCTAATTATTCAGCCTTAAAAATTTTAAATCAGGGGCCAGGTATCCCCATCATCACTGGGACACCTGGAAGCTTCCAATAAAGTCTGGTTTATGCATCTGTTCTAAAGCTTTACAAGGGTTTTTTTTCTTTTGATTATAGGCAACAGGAGGATGAGAGAAGCAGAAGAGGAATTGTAATCACAGAATCACAGAACATTCTGAGTTTAAAGACACACAAGATCATCAAAGTAATTTTCAACATTTACAGATGTTTGCCAGCTGTCTCTGCCCTGCCCTCCCAGGCACAGCACCACCACATCTGCTCTTGTTGCTGCACTGCCCTGATCCTGTCCCTGTCATCTGGTGCTCTCAGGGAGGCTCTGGCCTTTGCAGCAGCTGAGTCAGGCACTGCCCTTGGCATTCCTGCCAGGCAGCTGTGGCCATGGCAATGGGGTGTCCAAGCTTCCCTGGGACCTGTGGGGCTGTGGGCAAAGCAGTCCATGGGAAAGGGGAATGAGCTGAGCCCCCTCCCTGAGATCCCATCATGGGCACACCCAGGGATCTCCTTGCTGTGTCCTTCCAGCTCTGAGCTGCCCTCCTGGCTGCAAATCTGTGCCAGAGCCCCTGGGAGTTCCCTGAATGTGCCCGGGGAAGTGCAGAGATGCCAGAGCTGAGGAAATGCTGCTGGGTTTGCCAAGGGAGCCGGGAGTGTCCTTGGCAGAAGGGGGTGCTGAGACCTTGCCCAGAGCCCTTTGGAGAGGGGAGACATTGAGGGATCCTGTGCTCTGGGCAGGGTCTGGTTTATCCCAGGGTGACAGGGGAGTGTGATTGTGCTCTGATTGCAGCCAAAGCTGCAAACCCAGGGCAGTTGGGAACAAGCCCATCCAGCCCCTCACCTTCCCTGAGCCACAGGGAATCCTTTGCCTCTCACATCTCTAGTGGCAAACTGTGAGTGCAGCAGAAATGCTGGGGATTTCTGACCTCAGAGAACCAGGAATGATGTGTGGGCAGGAAAATAATGGCTAAAATTCCTTCCTGCTCTCCATGTCCTTTAGAAGTGGAAGTGCAGGTGGCAACAAACTGTCTGCATTAGAAGTGATTCCCCTGACAAATCCTGAATATCCAGCCTTGTCCCTCTGCCACATGGCCACAAACCCAGGGCAGCAGGGCAGGGATGGCTCCTCGAGAGCCCACCAACCTGGCTGCTCCTGGCACACTCAGACAGCACAACTGGAGCTCAGGCAGGGACCTGGGGGAAGGTTTTCCCAGAGCAGGAACAAGGGTGGGTGAGTCACAGCGGGACAGTCTGCAGGGAATGGCCCAGGTTTGGCTCAGAGCAGCCTCTGCTGACTTGTCCCTGTCCTTTCTCCATGAACAGGTGCCCATGGCCAGCCAGAGCAAATGTCCAACAGCAGCTCCATCAGCCACTTCCTCCTGCTGCCATTGGCAGACACGCGGCAGCTGCAGCTCCTGCACTTCTGCCTCTTCCTGGGCATCTCCCTGGCTGCCCTCCTGGGCAACGGCCTCATCATCAGCGCCGTAGCCTGCGGCCACCTCCTGCACAGCCCCATGTTCTTCTTCCTGCTCAACCTGGCCCTCACCGACCTGGGCTCATCTGCACCACTGTCCCCAAAGCATGCACAATTCCCTCTGGGACACAAGGAACATATCCTATGCAGGATGTGCTGCACAGGTATTTTTTTTTGTCTTTTTCATCTCAGCAGAGTACTATCTTCTGACCATCATGTGCTATGACCGCTACGTGTCCATCTGCAAACCCCTGCACTACGGGACCCTCCTGGGCAACAGAGCTTGTGCCCACATGGCAGCAGCTGCCTGGGCCAGTGCCTTTCTCTATTCACTGCTGCACACGGCCAATACATTTTCCCTGCCCCTGTGCCACGGCAATGCCCTGGGACAGTTCTTCTGTGAAATCCCACACATCCTCAAGCTCTCCTGCTCACACTCCAATATAAGGGAACTTGGGATTACTGTGGCTGGTGCCTGTTTAGCATTTGGTTGTTTTGTGTTCATTGTTTTCTCCTATGTAAAGATCTTCAGGGCTGTGCTGAGGATCCCCTCAGAGCAGGGACGGCACAAAGCCTTTTCCACCTGCCTGCCACACCTGGCTGTGCTCTCCCTGTTTATCAGCACTGGACCATTTGTTTATCTGAAGCCCCCTCCATCTCCTCCCCATCCCTGGATGTGGCCCTGTCAGTTCTGTACTCGGTGGTGCCTCCAGCCCTGAACCCCCTCATCTACAGCCTGAGGAACCAGGAGCTCAAGGCTGCACTGTGGAGATTAATGACTGGATGGTTTCAGAAACATTAAACTGCTGGCCAATTTCTGCAAATCACTTGTAATAAAAGCCATGCTTAATACTTTATGTTTGTAATTTGGAGGTTCTATTTCTTTGATCTTTGTGTTTTGGTTTTTTTAAATCTTGTTTAGAAATAAATTTCAGTGTTTGTGCCATCTCTTATTCTGTTCTCTCCACATTCTTGGTGGCCACAGACTGTGTCAGTGAGGGATGGTGTTCTTGGTGGCTTTAAAGGAACTCAAGATCTCTCAGCCAATTTTCTGCAGAGATGCCCCTTTGGTTCCCTTCTCTGCAGCTGCAGCAGCAATGTCTGTGTGCAGAGCTGGGGGCAGATCAGTGCTGGCACAGCAGCTGTGCCCAGCAGCAGCAGCAGCCCTTGGTGTTGCCAGTGCTGCTGCCGTGGCCCTGCCCCGCTGCCCTGCTGGCCCTGGTGTTGCTGTAGGGCCTGAGTGCTCTCGGGGCCGGGCACAGTGCTGGGGGTGGCAGTGCCGGGGCTGCAGCAGGGACAGGCCATGGGCACTGCTGGGGCAGCGCTGACGCCTCAGGCCAGGCCCTGGGGGCTGCAGGCTCCTTGCCCAGGCTCTCTCCAGAACACTTTGCCCAGGCCAATGCTGAGCACAGAAAAGGCCCGGGAGCAGCCCCAGGCTGGCCGTGGGCAGGCTGGGGGCAAACAGCATGGCTGGGGCTCTGCAAGGGCCTGGGGGCAACTGGGATCCTACTGGGATCACAGTGGGAGAGGCTGGGCCTGTGCTGGAGGAGAGTGGGGTCATACTGGATCATACTGGCAGAAACTGGGACTGCACTGTGACTGACTGGGAGTGGCTGTGAGCAACTGGAATCATGTTGGAAGCTACTGTGGACAACTGGGAGTGACTGGGAACATGCTGGGAGCAACTGGGATACACTGAGAGAGACTGAAACCACAGTGGGGGTAAATGGGATCAGCTGTGCCCATGCTGGGGTCGTACTGGGATCCTACTGGAACTAGACTGGGAGTGACTGGAAAGGTGCTGGCTGTGACTGGAACCATGCTGGAGGTGACTGGGAGCAACTGGGCTCACACTGGGACTGACAGGCAGTCACTCTGGGCATGACTGGAATAATACTGGGAGTATCTGGGAGTGACTGGGGTCATACTGGGGGTGACTGGAACCATACTGGGGATGACTGGGTCCTACTGGGTTCACCCTGGGAGCCACTGGGATTACAATGGGTGTGAACAGATCCTGACTGGGGGTTACTGGAGCTACTGTAAGGAGGAAAATGTGACACATTGGGGGCACCTGGGATCGACTGGAAGGGACTGGGACCATGCTGAGAGGACTGAGACCACAACTGGGACAACTGGGATCATACTGGTATTATACTGGGACCACTCTTAAGGCAACTGCCAGAAACTGGGATCATGCTGGAGGTGACTGGGAGGAACTGGGGAAAGACTGGGATCATTCTGAGGTAACCTGACCCTTACTGAGGAAACTGGGATACACTGGAAGTGCCCGTAACTATAGTGGGGACAAGGAAACCACACTGAGAGGAACTGGGAACAACTGGAACTATTCTGGCAGCAGCTGGGATAACCCTGAGGGTGACGGGACTCCTACAGGGATTGAGTGGGAGTGGCTGTGAGCAACTGGAATCTCATTGAAAGGAACTGGGAGCAACTGGGAATGACTGGGAGCATTCTGGGCATGACTGGGATATACTGGGGGAGACTGGGAGCTATGAGGATCATACTGGAGGCTGCTGGGGTCATGCTGAAATTGACAGGGAGCAACTGGGATCACACTGGGGGCCACTGGCATCATAGTGGGAGTGACTGGGATTAGACTGTAAGTGACTGAGATCATACTGGGAGTTACTGGAATCATTCTGTGATAATAATGGGTTTCAAGGCACCCTCACTGGGAGTTACTGGGAGCAACCAAACCCATGCTGAGAGCCTACTGGGGATACACTGGGAGGAACTGGGAATTACAGGATGCATGCTGGTGACAACTGGGATGTACTGGCAGTGACTGGGATAAAACTGGGGGCAACTGAACAATGCTGGGGTAACTGGGAGTGCCTGGCAATGACTGTGAGAGTTTTCAAGGCAACTGGGATATACTGGGAGTGTCTGAGATCATGCAGGTGGTGACTGGGACCACACGGGGGGAGACTGGGCACAAGTGTGAGTGACTGGGACCCTGCTGGGAGAGACTGGCACCATACTGGGAGTGACTGGGACTATACTAGGAGCAACTGGGAGAACTGTATGAAAGTGGAGCAACTGGGAGCAGCTGGGACTGAGCTAAGACCAAATGGCATCATAATGGGGAATGACTGGGGTCCTACAGGGAATGAGGGGAAGTGACCAGGATCATACTGGGCGTGACTGGGCTCATACTGGGAGTGCCAAGGAATCTGGAACCACATGGGAGGGACAACTGGGCTTATACTGGGAGCGGCCACTTCCGGCACCAGGACCCCAAAACCTGTCCCAGCCATCCCACCCTCCAGCCCCAGCACCCCCCGCCGGGGTCCCAGCAATCCCAGGGGTCCTCCCAGGTGATTTTTGGGGAGGTCGAGGAAATTTTGGGGACTACCCAGATGCATCCAGGTTTTGAGGGTACTCAGGTGATTTTTGGGTGCATCCAGGTGACTTTTGGGATACCCAGATGATTTTGGGGGATATCAAGGTGATTTTGGGAGTACCCAGGTGATTTGTGGATTTCCCAAATGTCCCTACTTCTCGGATCCCAGGCTGATAGCCTACCGAGAATTGCGGGTAAAGTCCTTTTCTCCATGCCCCGTGCCAGAAGGAAGAGTCAGGATACGTCGATTTCTTTATCATAATTGTTTATTCATTCGATGTTCCAAAATATTTTCTCTTCAGCCGGCGTAGGTATCACCTACACCGCTGCCCAAGGCTATCTGCCTCGCTCATGGGCGGTCGTAATCTTTTATACTAACCGTTACGTCCTAATTGTTTTTACTATTGTACCAATATCTACCACCTTTATTAAACTGTGCACCTTTACACTAAACCAATACAAAATGCCACCACCTCACCCGAAGATGGAGGACAAGAAGAAGAAGAAGAAAGACAAGGGACACACCCAAATCCCTCCATCTTGTCTCCTTGAGCCTCCTTTGTGAACCCCCAAAATCCACTTTAATAAACAAAAACAAGTTACTTAAAATCCTAATCATACACTTGTGACTTGTAATTCCTCATATAACGTTGGCAATCGCTCCCAAGGGCTAAAATCAAGGGCACTGGCTTTTTCATCACTATACCAGGGTCTCAGGAGCCCCTCCTGGGGTCTCGGACTGCCCGGGACATCTAAAGGGATGTCCTGGGTTCCGACACCTACTCACCCTGACGGGCCGGGAGAAGATGACAGCCACGGTCACGTCCCCCTGGTCGACATGGACACAGATGAACCTTGGCAGTGGGAGGGCTGTGCAGGGACACCCCGACATTCAAGATTTTTGCCCTCCATTATTTCCCAAGATCTTACATACAATACATGTGCATAACCCCAGCACCTCCCATCCCTGCTCTGTATTAAATGAGGCTATTAGTCCTTCATTCGTGTGCAATTCTTCTCTTGAATTGGATCAGTGATCTCAAATTGCGTAAGAGGTCTCAAAGGATAAAGGCAGGAACATCTTCCTCAGGTCTCTGTGACCCTCTGGCATGATCCAAGGTCCCCTGCTTTGTGATTGATGGATATAAAGTCCAGGTGCTGGTCATTGTTTTTAGTGGTTTCAGTCTGTTCTTATAGCAGTTCACTTATTCCATTTCCTTCTATAAACAAGCTCATAATAGCAAACAATACAGCAATTATCTCTTGCTTAAGTATCTAATAATCATTATCCTATCATTTGCTTATCCAACTCACACCCTGATCCATTTAAATTACTTCTATCCCTTAGCTAAAATCTTAACTCTTTAAAATCATGATTCAGTGCCCCTGAATGTTGGAGTGCCCCTGGATGTTGGGGTGTCCCCCCACAGCCCCCCTGCTGCCGAGGGTCATCTGCGTCCATGTCGACCAGGGGTATGTGACCGTTACTGTCATCTTCTCCTGGCCTGTCAGGGTGAGTGGGGACATTTGGGAAGCTCCCAAATCACCTGGGTACTGACAAAATCACCTTGATACCCCCCAAATCACCTGGGTACCCCCAAAAGTCACCTGGATGAACCCAAAAATCACCTGAGTACCCTCAAATCACCTGGATACATCTGGGTACCACCCCAAATCACCTGAGTACCCCCCAAAATCTCCTCAATTCCCCCCAAAATCACCTGGGACCCCAAAAATCACCAAGTTGCCCCCAAAAAATCACCTGGATACACCTGTATCCCTTCCCAAAATTACCTGGGTACCCCCCAAAGTCATCTGTATACACTCAAAAATCACCTGAGTACCCTCAAAATCACCTGGATGCATCTGGGTACCCCCCAAAATCTCCTTGATCCTCCCCCCAGTTCACCTGGGTCCCCCCCAAAAATCATGTGGATATCCCCCAAAAGTCACCTGGATACATATGGGAATCCCAAAAATCACCTGGGTTTTGGGAACCCCAAAAATTGCCGGGGTACCCTCAAAAATCTGCTGGGAGCCCCAATAATCACCTGGGTGCCCCCCTAAATTACCTGGATTCCTCCCCCAAAATCGCCTAGGAATGCAAAAAATCACATGGATACAAGTGGGTATCCCCCAAAATCACCTGGATTCGGCCCCCTAAATCACCTGGATACTGCCCCAAATCACCTGGGTACTTCCAAAAATCACCTGGGTACACCTGGGTACCCAGCAAAATCTCCTGGATCCTCTCTCCAAAATCACCTGGGGACCCTCAAAAAACCACCTGGGTACCCCCAGAAATCACCTGGACCTCCCAAAAAATCACTTGGATACACCTGGGTGCCCCCAAAAATTCTTTGGCCCCTGCCCAAACTGGTGGTCGTGAATCCCCTCTGCTTTGACTGGATAGACGTGGTGTCCCATTTATCCCATTGACTTGAATGGGTAGACCTGGGGTCCCTAAATCCCTGTTGATTTTAATTGGGTAGACCTGGTGCACTGTTTACCGCAATGTATCCCCAGTAACCCTTCCCAGTGCTCCTAGTAATACCCTGCAGCTCCCAGTAACACCAGTGCCCCCGCGAGCCACTCCCAGTGATCCCAGTAACCCCTCTTGCTGCTCCCAGTTTGCTCAAATTTCTGCTGTTCCTCCCTCCCAGTGCTTCTGCTTCCTCCCCCAGAGCTTTCCCTTAGCCCTTCCCAGTGCACCCAGTCTAACCAGTAACCCTTCTTAATCAAGCCCTATTAATGGATATATATATATATATATAATATATTATATATATATATATAATGGCCGTGAAATCCCCATTGACTTTAAAAGGGGATAGACCTGGTGTCCCCAAATCCCTATTGACCTTTTTGGGTAGACCTGATGTCCTGTCTCTTTCATTGATTTCAATGGGTAGACCTGATGTCCTTTCTCCTCTATTCAGTTCAACGGGTAGACCTGGTTTCTCTTCCCTGCCATTAATTTCAATGGGTACACCTGATGTCAAAAAAAAAATCCATTCATTTTGATGGATAGACTTGATGTCCCAAATATTTTGAGGTTAAACCTACCACTTTCAGGGTTGGAAATTCCCAATTTTTAGTGGGAAAATGCCCCAAATTTTGTTCTGTTTCCCCCACAAGTGAAACCGGAGTGCCCGGAGATGAGGGCAACGCTGGACAGCTCTGCCCTGGCCAGGCCCTGGTGCTCAGGGGAGGGGCACCCATGCCCCAGCCACACCTGGGTATCCTCAGCCCTGAGGGCAGGAGGGTGGGGCAAGGGTGGGTGTGGCTTGAGGGGAGTGGGCATGGCCACCACACACCTGGCACACCTCGATGGATGACATCAGCTCTGCCACCTCCCTGCCCTGCCCAGCTACTGCCCTGCATACCTGGAGGTAACCTGGGAGCCTGACTCCATCCCTCATCAGGTGATGCTGCAACCAGGTGAGGCCATGGCCTGGACAGAGGGGCTTGCTCTGGGTGCCTCAGCCTGTTTGGCGCTGCCTCTTGCACCATTCTGGCTGTGCTGGCACAGCACTCACTGCTTGCCCAGTGTCCCTGTCACCTGCATTGTCCCTGTTCCTGACCTCTACATGCTGGCAGGAGCAGTGCCTGTGCAATGGGACAGAGTGAGACTTGGAAAGAATCCTCTGCAGTTGCCATGAGTTTGAACAGATGTACAACCTCTGCCGTGCCTGGCAAGTGTTTCCTGGCAGCCCACAGTGCAGCCTGCAATCCCTGGGAGTTCACAGGGTGCACTCTGCACTCCAGCATCCATTAATGCATGCAGGGAGTGAAGTGCTTTTCCTGGCATTCCTGCCTAAAATTGGATGGGTTTGAGATTGAATGTTCAGCTTAGGCAAGTTTTGTCCTCATCATGGAAGTGCAGTTATCTGCACTGAGGGAACCTTCTTAGTGCTACACTCTCCATTCCCTGCTTTCCAGCCACAATGTCCACAGCCTCTTTCTGCAACATCCTCCCCTAAATTTCCTTCTGCTGCCCTGACTGCAGGAAGGGCTTCAAGCACAACTCCACCCTTGTCAGGCACCGGCACATCCACACTGGGGAGAGGCCCTACGAGTGTCCCCAGTGTGGGAAGAGCTTTTCCAGGAGCTCTCACTTGACCCAACAGCAACAGAGGCACCAGTAAGGGAAGCCCTGCAAGTGCCCCAAATGCTGGAAGAGCTTCGTGCTCTGCTCCAACTGCATCCCCCATCGGAGGACCCACATTGGGCAGAGCCCTGCTGACCCATATTCCCAGTGATCCAGTTTGGGACACTACCTGGCTGGTGGTCTCCATGTCCTCCTGGACCCCCATAGGCACCTGGATAAATGTTGGGAAAGGAACATCCATCGAGACTTTGATCAACATTGGAAATTCATTGGGAAGAGCTGATTTGTTGACTTTACAGCCCAAAAATCTCATCTTCTCTGTCCATTTTTTTCTTCATGTGGCATCAAGCAATGCTGAGGGATCTTGGAGGTCTTTTCCCACCTGAAAAATTTCCATGTTTATCCCATCAAAACACCCACATCTGGGGAAAAAAATAAAGAAATGAAGCAAAGAGATCTAAAGCTGAATCATTTTACTGGGATTTGAGTGTCAATTTGGGTCTCAGGGGAATACTCAGGGGGGTTAAGTTGTGTTCTGGGACCACCCAAGCCAAGGGACATGGCAATGATCTTGTAGTTTGTGCAGCAGAACAGGTCCACCTGAGCCTGTCTGTTCTCCAGGAATTCCAGTTGTCTGTTCCAGTCCCTGGCCTGGGTGTCCCCATCCAGGGTGTCCCCCTCAAAGTGCCCAAACCACTGCTGAAGTGCCCGAGCTGATCTTGGCTGTGGATATTCCTGTGCACCAACCTCTCCTGGTGAGTGCCATGGGGGCTGAGCTGGGTTTAGGGACTCCTGGAGGGACTGAGAGAGGCTTTTGTGGCTCTTAGGGGCATTTGTGGTGCTGGGAGGGGGCTTCAGGGCCTTCTGGGAGGGGGTTGTGAGGGAGTTGTAGAGTTGTGGCAGGGCTGTGTGGCTTGGAGAGAATTTGGGTGAGGCTTGGGGGAGATGGGAACACGTTTTGTAGGTTTTGGGGCCATTTCTGTTGCAGGGAGTAGCTGGAGGTGTCCTGGGCAGGAGCTTTGGGTTTGGCTTGAGGGGTCTGGGAGTGGCTGTGGGGATGGGAGGCGGTTTTAGGGCAATTGTGACTCTCCCAGACCCACAAAGATGCCACCAAATCCCAAACCCCCAGATGCTGCTGTGGTTTGGGGTCTCCATGTTGGGGTTCCTCCTCCTGATGGTGCAGGAGAAGGTGAGGGGGGTTCCCCAGTGACCCCTCCATGCCAGTGTCACCCCCTTTTCCCTCCCCACAGGGCTCCTGCCCCAGCTCCTGCTGCCCCCAGGAGGGAATTTGGGGAGGGGGCAGAGGGGGTGCGCAGCCCCCACCAGGGGATGACCCCGCCCCAGCCCCTTTGTTCAGCACCAAGCTGGGCTTGGGGCCGCAGCAGGAAGAGCCCCAGGGGAAGCAGATCCTGCAGGTGGGACAGGGCTTGGGCTCAGGGCAAGGTCCTGCTCTGCACACCTGGCTCAGGTGTGACCCTGCCCCGGGAAGGGAGCAGGACATTCCAATCCCCACGGATCAGGTCTGGCAGCATCACTTGGAGCATGGACATGGAAATACTGGGAGTGACTGGGACCACACTGAAAGCTACTGGGAGTGACTGGGCATGACTGGTGTGTGGTGGAGTTAACTGGGATATACTGGGAATGAGGGAGATCATGCTGGGGGCAACTGGAACCGTACTGGGGACTCTGGGGTGACTGGGAATGAGCCATGCTGGGGGATATACTGGGAATGTCTGGAACAATACTGCAGGGGACAACACTGGGAATACTGGGACCATGTTGGGGGAAACTGGGAGCAACTGGGTGTGAATGTGACAGGACAGCAAACTTGACAGCATATGGGTAGAGCAGTGGATGATATCTACCCCAGCTTTACCAAAGCCTTGGAGACTGTCTCCTACAACATCCTTAAATAGAAACTGTCAAAGTGCCCAGGGAGGAAGACTGGAAAATGGATGGGTGGTTGGGCCCAGAAGATTGTCATCAGTGGCACAAACTAGAGCTGGAGGTAAGTCCTTGTGCTCTGACCCCCAGGGGCTGATAACGGGGCAGATACTCTTTAAAGTCTTCATGAATGGCTGGGCTGGAGGTGCAGTTTACCCTCAGCAAGTTTGCAGACAGCACAAAAGTGGCAGGAGCAGCTGATAAACCAACTGCTTGTGCCATTCAGAGGGACGTTGGCAGGCTAAAGAATTGGCCTGAGGGAAATAGGATGAAGTTCAACAAAGGGAAATGAGAAGTCTTGTGCCTGGGGAGGAATTAGCCCATGCACCAACAGCTGCTGGAGGCCAACTGCCTGGGAAGCAGCTTTTCTGTTACCTTGCCTTGGTGCTTTGGGGCTGTGCTGCCAAGCAAAGGCAGGATGCGTGCAGGCAGAGCAAGCAAGGGTTTGCCCCTGGCCCTGCCCTGCCGTGCCCGGCCAGCCCCAGGAGCCGCCGCGCCCGCGCTGTGCCCGCGGCCCCGGCTCTGGGCGCTCGTCCCCGCCGAGTCCGGCCCGCGCCGGGGCCGCGCCGGGCGCGCGCGGGGCCGAGCGCAGTGCCCCCCTCAGGCCGCGCGCCGCCGGCGCAGCCGCGGCCGTTGCGCTCTGGCAGTTGTGGCACAGGTGGCGATCGACGCCATGGCGGAGGTGCCACTGCCCGCTGGGATTAACGCCCGCACCTTCCCTGCCAAGCTGTGGCACCTGGTGAACAGCCCCCGCGTCCGCTCTGTGTGCTGGGACAGCCAGGCCCTGGGGCTGCTCATAGACCGCTCCCTCTTCGAGTGGGAGCTGCTCAGCCCGGGCGGTGCTCGGGGCCCAGCCCCACACACCTTCAGGGCCACGCAGTTCAGCAGCTTCGTGCGCCAGCTGAACCGCTACGGCTTCCGAAAGGTGCCGGGCCGGGCCGGCGCTGCTGCGCCGGGCGATGCGGGGGCCTGGCTCCATTATAGCAGCCCCTGGTTTCGCCGTGACCGCCCCGAGCTCCTGCTCCGCATCCGGCGCCAGAGCGCGGCCAGCAGGCAGCGGCTGGCGGCGGGGCGGGAGGGGCGCAGGCGGGGCGGGAGCGGCTCCCAGCAGCTCCCCGGGGCAGTCGGTTCCAGGTGTACTGCACTCCCCTCCATGTGAACGCAAACTGAGGCCTGCACTCTGCAGCTAGAGGAATGGAGAAAAATGCATTGGCAATGTCAATAGTGGCGTACCACTTCGCTGCCTTGGACTCCAGCTCGTACTGGAGTTCCAGCATGTCTGGCACAGCAGCGCTCAGCGGTGGTGTCACTTCATTCAATGCACGATAGTCCACAGTCAGTCTCCATTCTCCATCAGACTTGCGCACAGGCCAGATGGGGCTGTTGAAGGGTGAGTGGGTTTTGCTGACCACCCCTTGGCTCTCCAGTTCCCGGATCATCTTGTGGATGGGGATCACGGCATCTCGATTGGTCCGATACTGCCGGCGGTGCACCGTCGAGGTGGCAACTGGTACTCGTTGTTCTTCTACCTTCAGGAGTCCTACTGCAGATGGGTTCTCTGACAGTCCAGGCAAGGTGTTCAACTTCTTGATGCCCTCTGCCTCTACAGCAGCTATTCCAAAAGCCCACCTGAGTCCCTTAGGGTTTCTGTAATAGCCATTCCTGAGGAAGTCAATGCCCAGGATACACGGGGCCTTTGGGCCGATTGCAATCAGATGTTTCTGCTACTCTTTCTTGGTCAGGCTCACCTCGGCTTCCACCAGAGTCAGTTGCTGTGATCCCCCTGTCACTCCAACAATGGAAATGGGTTCTGCCCTTACATGTCCTGATGGCATCAGGGTACACTGTGCACCAGTATCTACCAAAGCTTCATATTTCTGTGGCTCTGATGTGCCAGGCCATCGAATCTACACAGTCCAAAAGACTCGGTTTTCCCGTGCCTCTTCCTGGCTAGAGGCAGGGCCCCTCTAGCACTGGTTATTATTTTCTTCTTGGGTATACATTGTAGAGGTTCTTTCAAGGGGATCTGACATATCATCTTCACTTCTACAATACCTGGTGGCTCGGTCATGGGAGGTTGAGGCTACTTTCATTTTAGTGGGACTTCTTCGGTTAGTGTTTCTCTCCTTGAGCTCACGCACCCGTGCTGCCAGGGCAGAAGTGGGTTTTCTATCTCACTTTCTTATGTCTTCTTTATGGTCATGCAAGAAAAACCACAGGTCAGCCCTTGGGGTGTATCCTCTCTCTCTAGCTGGAGGGCGTTGGGCTCTGGCTCTGGGACCTGTGACTCGCACCGGTGCCGCATGGGAACTGTTCTTCTTCATCTCTTCCCTCACCTCCTCCCTCACTTCTCTTATTACCTCCTCTTTGAGTTCCTTAACTACAGCAGAGACCTGAGCCTGCATTGGGCCACTGATCATACTCTCATAATTTCTGAGCCTGTTGGCGACAGAACCCACTGTCTCTCGGTTGCTATCAGGATTGATCATTGCAATGAAGGTGGTGTATTGAGATGGCCCTTTACTTGCCAGGTTCCACAACATCTGCCCTGTGCACCTGACCTTGTCAGGGTCATTTTCATGCTGTCCACCCCTCCCAAAGAGTACCTCTAATATTGCCACTTCCCTCAGCTGTTGGATCCCTTCCTCAAGGGTCTTCCACTGACTTCTATGATGGTGCTCCTGCATTCTGTCTCTGTGGACAAACCTCTCCCTTACACTCATTAGAAGTCGCTCCCAGAGGGGAAGGGGCCCTTGCTCCCTTACAAATACTTGATTCACCCCTGAGTCCTGGGTCAAGGGTCCCAAGTTCCTTGCCTCACCACCATCCAGTTGCACGCCTGTACCTATAAGGTCCCAAACCCGAAGTAACCAAGTTGTATAAGCCTCACGTCCCCGTCGTGCAATATCTTTTTGCAGATTACGTAGGCTTTCGTAAGTCAGGGACTCGATGGTAATCTCAACCTCTGGTTCCCCTGTGGGCTGTGAGGGCCCTCCTTTCTTATCCTTACTACCTGGGTGCTCTGATTTCATCTTATACGTCTTTGTTTCTACAGGGGCAACTGCAGCTGGTTGTGACTGGTCCTGTGGTTCAGCTGGAACCTGGACGGTTGTAACCTCTGTGAGTTCTACTGCTGCACCATCGGATTCTCCCTTTTCAGGGCAAGGGGAGGGCTTCTCACCAGCTGGGGAAGTGTATTCTTTCAGCACCTGGCCCATCTCACGTATCTCTTTCACTAGCACCCCCACCCAACTGGGGTGGTTCATTTCTGGGGTGGGTTGCGGGGCAGGGTCAGGCAGTGGGCCAGCATCCCCAGTCTCTGGGGCAGTATCAGGCTCTATGGCAGCATTCCCAGCCTCTGGGGCAGTATCAGGCCCTACAGCAGTATCTCTAGTCTCTGGGGCAGTATCAGGCCCTACAGCAGTATCTCTAGCCTCTGGGGCAGTATCAGGCCCCACAGCAATATCTCTAGTCTGTGCCGTGCTCCAAATTGACCTCACCTTATCTTTGAAAGCTAAATAAGCTAGGATCATCAGCAACATTTGGTTAGTTTCTAGAGGAAATTTGAACTCTTCAAAAGCTGGTAGAGTAGGCATAAGGAACTGGCTAAAAGTCTGGAAAATTTCCCTCACTGTCATTTCCTCACAGAAAGTACCATTCTTAAAGTAACCCCAAATACACCCACTTAGTATGTGATAGCCTGTATCCACGTGCCTGCTGTCCAGAGCAAGTTAAAAATCAGTGAATTCCTCACCTTATCAGCCCATAAAACAAACTGGATAACAGCCACAGTAGCTTTTGTTATAGGGCCCATGTTTAGGAAAGGGCCTGTGTTGGGGGTTAGCCTTGTTTCTTTTTTCACCTATAGAATTTTTTCCCAAGAGTTGCAAGGCAATTGATGGCCGGGTACTTATGAGTGATCAGGTGAAGACAAAAGCATGGAGGGTAGCACTTAGCTACACCCTTGTCTTCGGGAGTTTTTTCCCCGAGGGGGGGGGGAGAGAAAGACGGGGGCTGGGGGGGGGCAGCTTCACTTTTGGTGTGGTCTGTGTCGGGAGCGGACGCGGCTGCCGTTGCTGTGTGAGTTTCTCACTGGCACCACCGGGATCTGATCCTGGAGAGAGAGAGCTACTATCATCTGCTCGTGTGTCCAGATCCGGATTCCTCTTTTTGCTGCCCTGCTGGAGCTGCCTCGGCTGGGCATCCTGCCCCACTGCCTCGGCGTTGTTTTAGAGCTGCTGCACCGCGGGCCCGCACTGCCCTCCCTCCAGACATCTCTGCCCTCCAGTGACCACCGACTGAGCTCCGAACTTCATCCGATCCACCAGCCCGGGATTCACCACCATTCCAGCTTGGTACTTTTCTTTGAAGTCCCCCAGAGACCAGACTGCCCCGGGTTTTGTGGGACCAAGCTCCGTCAAGGTCCTTGGTTCTGTTTTCGCTATTAATTGCTGTAGTTGTTGTTGTTTGTTTGCCTTGTTATACCTATTAGTAAAGAACTGTTATTCCTATTCCCATATCTCTGCCTGAGAGCCGTTTTAATTTTATAAATTATAATAATTTGAGGGAAGGGGATTTGAATTATCCATTCCAAGAGAGGCCCTGCCTCTCTTTAGCAGATACCTGTCTTCTTTCAAAACCAAGACAGGCTTGGACAGGAGCACTCTGTGCTGGGTTAGGAACTGGCTGCATGGCCAGGCCCAGAGAGTGCTGGGGAACGGTGCTGCACCCAGCTGGCAGCCAGGCACCAGTGGTGTTCCTCAGGGCTCTCTGCTGGGGCCAGCTCTGTTCAATATTTTTATTGATTACATGGATGAGGGGATTGAATCTTTCATTAGTAAATCTGCAGATGACACAAATCTAGAAGCATGTGTTGATCTAATGGAAGATAGGAGGCCTCTGCAGCGAGACCTGGAATGGTTGGATGGATAGGCAGAGTCCAATAAGATGAGGTTTAATAAGTCCAAGTGCCAAGTCCTGCATTTTGGCCACAATAACTCCTTTCAACGTTATAGGCTGTGGACAGAGCGGCTGGACAGTGCCCAGGCAGAAAGGGACCAGGGGAGACTGGTGACAGCTGACTGGACATGAGGAAGCAGTGTTCCCTGGTGGCCAAAAAGGCCAATGGCCCCTGGCCTGGATCAGGAATGGTGTGGCCAGCAGGAGCAGGGAGGTCATTCTTCCCCTGTACTCTGCACTGGTAAGGCCACACCTTGAGTATTGTGTCCAGCCCTGGGCCCCTCAGTTTAGGAAGGACATTGAGTTCTGCATCCAGCCCTGGGCCCCTCAGTTTAGGAAGGACTTTGAGACACTTGAGCGCATCCAGAGGAGGCAACGAGGCTGAGTCAGGGGCTTGGAACACAAGCCCTGTGAGGAACAGCTGAGGGAGCTGGGGTTGTTCATCCTGGAGAAAAGGAGACTCAGGAGTGACCTTATCATTCTACAACTGCCTGAAAGGTGATTGTTGTCAGGTGGGGTTGGTCTCTTTCTCCAGGCAGCAACTGACAGAACAAGAGGACACAGTCTCAAGCTGTACCAAAGAAATATATAGGTTGAATATTAGGAAATGTTTTTTCATGGAAAGAGTGATAAAGTATTGGAATGACCTGCCCAGGCAGGTGGTGGAATCACCATCCCTGCATGTCTTTGAAAAAAAACTGGATGTGGCACTCAGTGCCATAGTCTAGTTGAGGTCTAAGGGCTTGGGTTGGACTCAATGATCTTGGAGGTCTCTTCCAACCTGGTGATTCTGTGGTTCTGTGACACCACAGGGGTTGCAGCCCCAGAGTTCCCTCCCTGGAGATGCTCGAAGGGAAGCGTCCAGAGCTGCGTCCCCTCAAAAGAACTGACCGGGCACTGACCAGCCCAGCCTGGGCTGATGTGGATTCCTCTGCAGACAGCTCGGGGAAGGTCCCCTTGGCCACCTCCACAATGTCACAGACAAGGGTCAAATGCAGTTACAGAGCTCTACCCAGAGCTTCCAGGGGGAGTTAATTAAAAAACAAAAACAACAAACAAACAAAAGCATACCAAAACAAAAAACTACAACCCAAACAAAGAGAAAAAAAACCAAATAAAAATCCCCCAAAACCAAACAAAAAACCAAAAAACCAAACTAAAAGAAAAAAAAATCCTAAACAAAACCCACCAAACAAGGAAAAGAGAACCTCTCCCCAGCAGAGTTGTTCCATCCTTCAGATCTTACACCTGAGGCTGCAAGAAATCAGGATTCATTGGGCACATTTGTGGGAAAAGCAGGTTTAGGACAGGCTTTCAGCGGAACTGTTCTCAGCTGAGCAAAAAGGGCCCCTTGGGCAGCTGCAGACCCTCAGCCCACAGGGGAGAAAAGGGCTCTGAATTCCCCTCCCCTGACACGTACACCCTGCTCCCTGACTGCTTCACACACAGGATACTTCTGGAGGACTTGGAAAGGTGAGAGAAAGCTCTGGTATCTCCATGTTCTGTGTCCTAAAGCTGCCTGGGAGAAGAAATTAAGGGTCTGCTCCAGCAGTACAATCCCCCCTAGTCCAGGGCACAGTGCTAGGAAGATCTTTGCGTGCTGAGGCTTTGCTGCAGCCAAGGAAATCTCCTGGCTCAGGATCACCTTTTCTGCTCAGCCAGACTCCAAGTGCCCCAGCAGCAGCAGAGAATGGCAGCACTGCAACAGGCTGGCACAGGTGGAGAGATTTCCCCTTCGAGAGAGGCTCATATTGCAGTTTTTTGAATTCAGGCAGCTCCAGACCCCTCAGCTTTGGTTGCACAGCAGCTGAGAGAGAGATATATAGAGAGATACAGAACAGAACACACACAGCTATAGGCTCCTGGATTCCAGCAGTGTTCAGACAGAAATTCCAAGAGGAGATGGGGTCAAGACGTGCTTGCTTTGTGGTCAGCCTTCAATACCCCTTGTTCTTCCTGGGCCCTTCCCCCAGGTGGGACTTTGGGTCATTTGGTCACTCAGGAGCTGGGCTGGGGGCTCCAGAGGTGGCTGTGGAGCATTGCCTTTGGTGTGCCAGGGATTGGCAGACACTGCTGGGCTGGGATAGAGGCTCTGGGGGGATTGGGCTTACAGGGCAGGGCAAGGCTGGACCTGCCCCTTCCTCCCCCCCACACCAAATGTTTCCAGCCAACAATCTCCTCCAGTCTCTCACAAGAGGCAATGTTGGATGTGGAATCCCAATTCTAGCCATGGGAACCGGGCCAAGAAGGGCAGTTCATTCCCATAGGAAGGACAGCACAGAGCCCCAAGGTTTGGAGGGCAGGTGAGAGCCTCACTAGGCCAAGGCCAGCCAGACTTGTCAGTAATGGCAGATTTGGTCTGGGAGCAGTCTTTGGATCTAGGGAATTTTGGAGGTGGAATCCCAATCGTGGCCATGGGTGTCTGGTGAAGCAGGACAGTTCTTTCCCATTAGAAGGAGAGCAGGGAGCCTTCCCCAGTGTTTTGGGGAGAGATGGGAGGTGACCCTTGTTGAAACCATTGCCAGCCAGACTTGTCCTGGCAATATTCCCATGGGAACTATAACTGGATATAAGGAAATTTGACAGTGAAATCTGAATTCTGGCCATGGCTGGTGCATTTGCCAGCATTGCCGCAGGGGCTGGCACAGGAGGGAAAGATTTTCCCCTGGAGAGAGGCTCATATTGCAGTTTTTGCCTTCAGGCAGCTCCAGATTCCTCAGCTTTGATTGCACAGCAGCTGGAAATGCAACTGCAGGAGCTCTGCTCATGCCCAGGCACAGCAGGTGACAGCAAGGACAAAGCCCTGGCAGTGTGACATTTGTAGGCAGCTCCTTCAGGAAAAGTTGGGGGCTGGAACTCTGTGTAGAAAATGCCCTGGGGGCCTCTGCAAGGAGATAAAAGGAACAAAGTTTCAGTTGTGGCCTGGCTAGGGAGCACCAAAATGGTTCCTTTTCAGGTCAAGGTTCCATTGCCAGGTGTTCTCAGACCCCCAAAAGAGAGCCCAGGGGGCCAAGGAAATGAGAGCAGGGACTGTGCGGGAGCTGGGGCCAGTGAGAGAGCCCGGGCTGAAGGTCAGCCCCGGGGCGGGCAGGGACTGGGAGGGGGCACAGCCCGGGGGTCCCGCAGAGCCTCCCTGCCCCAAAGCCCCGCCTGTGGCAGCACGGCAGCTGCCGGGAGCCGTGTGCCAGGGACTCCTGTATCACTGACAGGCTGTCAGTCAACCCTGTGGCCACACCCCCCTGTTGGTCCGTTGGCCATTACTCCCCCAGTTGACCTTATATGGTCAGGTTTCTAGCAGTTTCTCTGTTCTTTGTTACCCCATTGGTCTGTACCCCTGTCCGTTTAGCCCCATGTGTCCCTATTGGTCATAGTACAGTCTTCTCCCACCCACTCCTCTCAGTGTTTGGTTGTTAGTGTTAGCTCCACCCCCTTCTACCCACATATAAGCCTGGACCCTCTAACGGTCACTGCCTTTTGCTTCTGGATCCCTTCAGTGCGGCTGCAATGAAACCCACTGGATTCCTAGGCAAAGGCCCTTCCTGTATCTCAGTCGTCAGCAAGTTCCCTGTGGTGTGTGTGGGTGTGTGACTGCTGTGTGCCTGCCCCAAACGCCTTCCTCTGGGAGACACTTTTGGGAGGCTGCAGTGAGTCACCACTGACCAACACTGACACAGGTGGGTGTTCAAAGTGCCCCCAGTGGAGCAGCTTTTTGTCCCAATTTGGCGGCATTCCTGTGGGGTACCGGGCTCCCCGTGCCCCCCTGGTCACTCAGCCAGGCTTAGGGGCGGCCTGACTCAGAGCCAGCCCTGGCTGCGGGGGTCCCCGGGGGGCCCTGGGGAGGGGGCGGCGGGGCTGACGGAGCTCTGTGCCCGGGGCTGGGCGCGGCTGCCCAGGGAGCGGAGGATGCAGGGTCCCCCCATGCTGGGGCTTGGTCTGCCCAGCTCAGGGGCTGCATTGTCAGCAAGAGGCACGTGGGGATGGCCCAGTACCAGCAGGGCTGGGAGGGAAACCTGGGAATGGGGGGAGCAGAAATGGGCAGGACCAGAGCTGGGGCTATTCCAGAAGCCTGCACATGTTTGGAACATGGAGGACCCATGGATTTCCCAGGACCCTTACACAGGGACCCCAGACAGGGCTGACCCCTGAGACACCTGTGATACCAAAGTGGTGAGCCCAGAGAAGGGGAACCTCCTGGATTCCCAGAAGCCACAGCAGCCCAGAGAGGGGGAACACCAATACAAACTTTATCTGCAGCAAACCAGACAGAGGTGAACCTCCAAGATCCCAAAATTGAGAGACCAGAGAGGGGAAACTCATGAATTGGGTGTTTCTGCTGAATCTTGGTCATTCTTGTATTTTGCAGGAATCAATCTTGGTGTTTTGGGAGGTTTATATGGCCAACAGATGCCTGGTAACTTCTACAGAGGAACTTGGGCAGGAGGAACCCCCTAACCCAATGTGCTCATATATTATATTTTTCTGAAAACCAGGATTACTCATTTCCAAACTTTGGCTGGAGGGAGAAGGAGACTGCAAGGAAGAGGAAGATTCCCAGGGACAGCCAGGCAGGTAAAGAAGAAGTCACTGCCCCTTTTCCCCTCTCTTCTGTTCCATCTCCCAGCCCAGCATGGCCCCTGGCTGCAGGACAACCCCACTGCTGACGCCGTCCTGCCAGGGATTCCCTGGAGGGATCTCCTTCCCCTTCCCTCTGGCACAGAGGAAATTCCATTCTCTCCTTGTTCTTCCTCCCCCAGACAAGGAGCTGAGGATGGAGACCAGGGAAGACAAATCCCAAAAGCAGAACCCCGTAAAAGAGGATGTTTTGAGTGGCTCCATGGTACAGGAATCAAAAAGGGAGGAAAACCCCCAGAGATCTGGCATGAGGAGGGGCTCCAAACCTATCCCAGGGAGCTCAGAGGAGGAAAGACCCACCCTGTGCCAGGAAAATGGAGAGAGCTTTAGCCAGGGCCCTGAGCTGGTGGCCCTTGAGCAACATCATGACAAGGAGCAGTCCTATGAGTGCTTGGAGTGTGGGAAGAGCTTTAGCAGCAGCTCCCACCTGACCGCCACCAGAGGATCCACACTGGGGAACAGCCCTACGTGTGTGGGGAATGTGGGCAGGGCTGCACAGACAGCTCCAACCTGATCCGCCACATCAGGACCCACACTGGGGAGAGGCCGTATGAATGTGGGAATGTGGGATGAGCTTCAGCCAAAGCTCCAACCTGACTGTCCACCAGAGGACCCACACTGGGGAGAGGCCCTATGAGTGTGGGGAATGTGGGAAGAGCTTCAGCCAGCGCTCCCACTTGATCCGCCACCAGAACATCCATGCTGGGAAAAGGCCGTACAAATGTGGGGAATGTGGGAAGGGCTTCAACCAGAAGTCCAAACTGATCATCCACCAGATGATCCACACTGGGGAGAGGCCCTATGGGTGTCCCCAGTGTGGGAAGAGGTTTCAGACCAGCTCCAATCTCCTCCTGCATGAGCGAATTCACACAGAGGAGAGGCCCTTCCGCTGCCCTGACTGTGGGAAGGGCTTCAGGCAGAACTCCCACCTCATTGATCACCGGCGCATCCACACTGGGGAGAGGCCCTACGAGTGTCCCCAGTGTGGGAAGAGCTTCACCCAGAGCTCTAACTTGACCCGACACCAACGGAGTCACAAGTAAGGGAAGCCCTGCGAGTGCCCCGACTCTGGGAAGGGCTTCATGTGCATCTCCAACCTCATCCCCCATCAGAAGGTGCACACTGGGAAGAGCCCTACTGACCCACAGTTTCCTGTCATTCATTCTGGGAGGACACCTGTCCCTTTCCCTGCCCCTGGCAATGACGTGAGATGGGATTTAAAAACGTGAGCGTCTGGCCATGGCCCCATCATTGTATTTGATCCCATCTCAGGTCATTGCCAGGGCTAGGAAAGGGACTCTATCTCTCCCCCAAGGTGAAGGGTGTCCTTTCCAGGAAGGATGGGACGAGCCAGTTGATGTTTTTTTAGTTTTCCCTTTATATTGTTAGTTTTATCCTGTTTGTTATCAATATTGTTTCTGTTCCTTTTTGTTCCTTGTTTCTGTTCCCATTAAATTGTTCTTATCCCAGCCTGGGATCTTTGTCTTTTGTACTTTCAGTGGGAGGCTGGAGGGCAGCGAGCAGTGGCACGGTTTTAGTGGGAGCACAAAATTGGGGAATCCCATTCTGAAAGTCCAGCCCATGGAAACCGAGCATCCCAGCTGGTGCCAGCCCTGGCTGCCCTGGAACAGCCTTGGGAGCGCGTCCCTGGCTGGGGCTGTGGGAACCTCTTCCCTCTGGTGCCCAGGGACAGAACTGGAGGGAAGGGCTGGAGCTGAGTCGGGGCAGGTTGGGGTTGGATCTGAGGAAAAGGTTTTTCCCCCAGAGGCTGCAGGGGCACTGACCAGGCTCTCAGGGAAGGGTCCCAGCTCCAGGGCTCTGGGAGCTCCAGCAGTGTTTGGACAGCGCTGCCAGGCCCAGGCTGGCATTGTTGGGGTGTCCTGTGCAGGGCCAGGAGTTGGACTCGAGGATCCTGGAGACCTCCCAGGGCTTTCTGGGGATGCTAAAGAGCCCTGTGCTCAGAGGCAGTCACAGCCATTCCATGGGGACATCCCAGGGCACCTCGGGCTGCAAAGGCACCCATCTGTCACAGGCACTCACGGGGGCTCCACGGTGACATCCCAGGAGTCCCCAGGCTGCCAAAGAGCCGGGATGTCCCAGAGACTCCCAGGGGTTCCTGTCATGGGCAGAGAGGAAGCTTCAGGGAAAAGCTTGATTTCTTCATTGGAGAAACTCCTGTGGAGTCATGAGGTGGAGAAATGACACCCAACAACCACCATAGATCCTGAGACCCCTCCCGGATGCCCAGACTTCTAAAATTCCATCTAAGAGAGGAGACTGGGAGCCGATGGGTCCAATCCTAGCTCTGGGCTCTGACACCAGCCATGAACTAGGGGCCCAGGCCAGGTTTCCATGGCAAACAACCATCACAGTGGATCCAGGCCTTGGTTGCCATGTCCCCAAACCAAGGAACGGGTCCCTTTGGCCGCTGCCATGGCACCTGAGGGCATCACCGAGTGTCAGTGTAATTGTACCTGGAACAGCCTCGGCACCGCTTTGTCCTAAAGGTTGCCATGGCAGCCCAGGGCAGCAACAGCTCTGCCTGCAAGTGGCCACAGAACCTGGCTGCAGAAATGGCTCTTTCGGCTGCTTTCCAAGGTAACTTGAACTGATCAGGGTTGCTGTGGCACCCAAACCTAGCAGTGGGGTCAGTGCAGTGTCCATGGCCACAGCCCCTTGCAATGGCCCAGGGCAGCTTGGCATGATGATCCAGCCTCACTCCGTGCCT
The DNA here is from genome assembly GCA_021534815.1 of Acrocephalus arundinaceus. Taxonomy (NCBI): domain Eukaryota; kingdom Metazoa; phylum Chordata; class Aves; order Passeriformes; family Sylviidae; genus Acrocephalus; species Acrocephalus arundinaceus. Next base: position 25,774 of record JAJEOU010000391.1, read on the forward strand.
GGGCCAGACCTGCAGTGCCCTTCCCCACAGCCTGGCTGCACAGAAGCACTTCCAGGGCTCTCTGCAGTTCCCTTGCCCTCACTCTTGGCTCACTTACACACCTCCCAACAACCCAGCTGGAGCTTTGAGCTGCAAGGAGTTCAAAGCTTGTCTGTCCTTTAGCAGTTGGTCTAATTCTGCCTTCAGCCAACTCTGGATTTGTGTTTCTGGTAGAACTTCCTGTGTGTCTCAAAAAACTCCTTGCATGGTTCTGCCTTGGGGAAGGGGAACCTCCTTGGTGGTACCTTGACTTTGGCACACTCTTGATTAGGGTTTCTATTTTTAGTGGGGAAACTTAGTTCAAATTGCTAAAATTAAATAAGAAATACTCCTCTTTTGCCTGAGTGTAGAAGAAATTCTTAGTGAGCAAGGGCATGATTTACTACGGATAGGGCCTGAGGTTTCCTGAGTAAGGCCTCAGATTTGGGGCTTAGTAGTGAGTAGAGCTGTGACGCAGTAGAAAATTAGATTAAGGTGTACTTAGAATTAATTAGTATTGTTTTAGCAATTTTACCGTGACAACCTTAAAGTAAAGATTGTTTACATTCCTTTCTGTTCAAGTGCCAATTAGAGAGCACCTGTTAGTATAAACTATATGCCACTGTATACAGCCAACCATTTTGTAGCAATAAAGCAGAATGTATGCATTAACCATATTGGTCGTATTTTGCATTGCTCCCTCCAGTCTCCCATGGACCCCTGGCTTTATCTGGTGCCTGAACCAGGCACTCCGTTTCTCTTTAATGCGGTTGAACTTTGCTTAAATGCAGAATTTGCACATGCGGAATTTGCACTTAAATGTGGAAAAAGTTTTTTCATGCTTAAATGCAGAGTTTTATTTTTGTTTAAATACGGTTTTATTTTTGCTTGAATGCAGTGAGAGCTTTAAAGAGACCTCGGAAGTCTCTGAGCTTGCCTCTGAGCTTGCCCGAGTTCGGGGCCGAGTGTCCCCTGGATTGCGAGTGGAACCTCCTGAGACGAGAGACCTCAGAGCCGGGAGACTGGAAGCGTGGTTCACTCAGTTTCACTTGGTGAGAAACAGCGGCACGCAGTGGAGAGAAAAGAGGTAAGCAGCCCACGGAAAGAGGAAGGAAAGCTAAAAAAGATGGAGTCAGAATTCCATGCGGCCACACGCCTTCTCGCTAATATTGTCTTAAAGAGGGGCGAAAAACTTTAAGAAAGTGAAGTAGAGCAGTTGACCCTGTGGGCCAGAAAGAAAGGAAAGTTAAGTAAACTTTCACTCGTTTTCCGTGAAGCCGAGTGGAGAGAAATTGGGGAGCTGCTTTGGCGCTCTGCCATTGCTGGAGGGAATGAAGGAAAGATAGCACCAGAGCTTGGCAAAAGATCGTAACCTCCTTAGAAACCTTGGCTGCTGAGCAGAAAGCTGCTGAAGCTGCGAGCCAAGCCCTTGAGAGCGGTGCAGAAGAGATTGAGAGTGCGGAGGGGCCGAAAGAATCAAAAGAAACACAAAAATCCTCTAAAATAGCGAGGTTTTTCAGCATCAATTCAACCCGCCCAGTGAGGGGAAACGCAGCGCCCGTCTGTTCTAGCCTCCAAGACATTGTAAACTCTGTCGAGGACCATGTAGTCAAGGCTCCAGAAGTGTCTCTGTCAGTGTCCAGACAGACTGAGGCTTACCAGGAAGCCCTGGAGCCACCAGAGTCTGGGGGCGTGGTGAAAGATGAGACAGCAGGTGAGACCGAGGGCAGAGCGGGGCTGGCACAGGAGATGGTGGAGACAGGGGGGCTGTGACCGGGGCAGTGACGAAAGCAGAACCGCATGGTCTTCCCCCCACCAGAAGACAAGGTGGCGATGCAGGCGCAGTCAGCCAAAGACCACCACCAGACATTTTTCGTTTTCAGTGTGACAAATTGCCGCCGATCCTGTGGCCACGGCGCGGCTTGCTGCACAGACACACTGGCCTGCAGCAGCCCATTGCCCACTGCCCTCTGATTCTGATTCAGACCATGATAGCCCCAGCCCTGATTTCCACAGCACATCGCGTCAGAAGAAAAAAAAACGCAGCATGCACACAAGCTGCAACAGACAGTCCAGAAACTTGCTGAACTATCTACCTGACAGAGTCCAACAGAAAACCACATGGCACTGCCAATCACCCAACAGAATCTGATCGCAAATCAATGGTTAAAAGCATTGAAAGATGCTATATTGGATGGTGACTTCGATACAGCAAACTCTATTGTTTGCCCAGTGATTATAGAAAATGCCCACACTCGATGGGAACCTCACGAATGGAAAGTGTTAAGCCAAGCAAAGCAAACAGTTACCACCTATGGAATAAGATCAGAAGCAGCCAGAAACATAATTCAATACATCTTCACTGCAGATGTTCTCTGGCCCGCTGACTATTCAAGCATTGCGTCTTTGCTCTTAACCCCTTCACAATTTCTTATTTTTGAAAGAGAATGGAGAGGTTTAGCAATTGAAGAAGCAAACAGACACCAAGTATTAGGAGATCCTTTGTATGCACTCTAGCCTGACATGCTGACTGGACAAGGACCATATGCCACAACCAATGTCCAGTTCACCTTTCCCATCGAGATTCATCAAATCGCTCAAACATTAGCCCACAAAGCCCCGCTTTTAGTTCCAGACAAGAAGAAGCCTGCTCCATATGCTAACATCAAGCAAGGAGCCACAGAACCTTATGGACAATTTATTGATAGGCTGTCCGCTGCCCTGAAAAATACACAAGACCTGCCTGCTGAACTGCAAGAGCATCTATTTTGCTCTCTTGCCTTTGAAATGCCAACTCATGTACCAGAGCCATTTTAGCTTCCCTCCCCCAGGGCTGTGCAGTTGATGAGAGGCTTGTACATGCCACCAGAGCTGAACAACACGACCAGACAGCAGTGTTCACAGCAGGTATAAAAGACGCGATACAGCAACAGGGAAACATCATCGCAGCTTCTCTGTCAAGATGCAACATCAACCATCCCCGCAACAGCCAAAGACCACCACTGGACATTTTTCATTTTCAGTGTGACGAGACAGGCCATTTATACAGTGATGATGACAGTGACGACAGTAACTTACCTGAAGCACCATGAAATGACCCTGAAACTGCTGAGGATCGATTTTAACGCATATAGAGAAATAGTTATATAGTTATAGTTGATAAGATTAAGTTGTTAAGTTTAGTTGTTAAGTTGTTAAATTCTTAAGATTAAGTTTTTGTATTAAGTTTTAGTAGCTAAGTTGATTTGTTAAATTTTTAAGATTAAGTTGTTAAGTTGTTGATTTGTTAAATTGCTAAGATTAAGTTTTAGTTGTTAAGAGTAAGTTTAGTGATAAGTTGTTTTTTGTACTTAAAGTTAAGTAATAACCAAATATTGGTTTTGTTATATTTAGTATTTAGAGTTAAGTAATGACCAATTATTCTTTTTGTTAAAGTAAAAATCAAAGGAGACAGCAAGAAGGATGAGCAGAATGTTAGAAGTCAGAATGTTTGTTTAATCAGTGCTTTAGCTCAGGTGTCAGAAAAGCTGCAACGTGGTTGGACTGCTTGTCGTGTTGAACATCTTTAGCTGTCACTTTTCCTTTCCAGCACCAATGCCTGCTCACTTGCCATTGTTTTTCAATGGCAAAAGAAAAAAGGGGATTTGTAGCAAAAATTTCTTAGAGAGCAAGGGCCTGAGCTATCCTGGACAAGGCCTCAGATTTGGGCCTGCATAGTAGTGAGTAGAGCTGTGGTGCAGCAGAAAATTTGATTAAGGTGTGTTTAGTATTAATTAGTATAGTTGTAGCAATTTTACTGTGATGGCCTTAAAGTTTAGACTGCTTACATTCCGTTGTATCCGAATACCAATTAGAGAGAACCTGTTAGTGTAAACTATCTGAAACTGTATTTAACCGACCATCTTGTGACAATAAAGGGAGAATGCATGCATTAACCATCTTGGTCGTATCGTGCATTGCTCTGTCCAGTCTCCTATATATTATTCGGACCCCTGGCTTTACAGGGACATGAGTGGGAGGACACCACTTCAATCTATCCAGCAAAACCCAGAGCATCCAGAACTCTATGCAGAAAAAGAAAGGCATGATGGAGGAAATCAAGTGAGGAGCAGGAGACTGGCTGGAGAGCATCTTTAAAGACTGAGGGTTGCCAGGGGGAATGTCATCATTTGTAAAGGATGTCTTACTGGCTGTTCTGGTTGTCATTTGAATTTACACAGCCTTTAGGACACTAAAAGAAGTCATTACAAGGTGTATTAAGGAAAAACTGGCCCCTTCTGATGTAACAGTGGCTGCTGTGGAGAGATGGTGGAAGAGGCCAGAGAGAGCAGTTTAAGGAGTTTGTCTCCTCCCTCCTTCCCTTCAAAATTAAACAGAAAAGAGGTGGTGGGTTTTTGAGAGGTTGGATAAGTTATGGTTTGCTCCTGTTACCTCCCCACGCCCCAGTGCCTGGTGTCTGGTTTACCCCAGATTTTCCCCTCCCCCATCCCTTTGTCCCCTTTCCTGACCCTGCCCTGTGTTAACCTGGGGCCAATCACCCACCTGCCCCACCCCTCTGCCCCCTGGTTTAAATGTTAAGCACGGGACCCTGCTCGCTCTCTCTCTCCTGTAACACCTGGAGGAACAAAGACCTCTGTAAGAGAGAGCCTTCTCTGAGACCTTTGCTTCGTACCCAGACATGGAGGATATTCAGGATCCAGAGAGCAGGAAACAGCTCTGCTCTCTACCCTTACTGCACTGCTTGCAGTCTGGGAAACGGCCACTCCTGACCAGCGTGGCCGGGGACAGAGCCAGCCGCCCCCACCCCGGCCCCTGACACCAACAAACATCACTCTGTCCATCTGCAAAAATTCACAGACCAACACAGAGCGTTTGCTTTGTGATGTCAGGGCACGGCTGCCACGCCGTTGTGGTGACATCACAAGGTTGCCTTGGTGCAGGGGCAGCCTCAGTGGCAGAGCAGCTCTTGGGCTTGCTCAGTGCAGGAGCATCCTCCTGCTTGAGGCTTTTGTCAGTGGGCAGCTGCACACTGACAGGAGCCTTGTTTTTCTTGTGTTAGAGCACAGTCTGCAAACTTGCACAGCAGTGCCACAAGGATTGAGAAACTCGCTGCTGCAGTTTATTCTGTTTATGGTTCTGCTTATATCTCATTAAATTTTTTTTAAAATATATTTTTAATATTTATATATATTTTATATTATATATTTTTAAAAATTTAATAATATTCTTTTTAATAATTGCTATTACCTGACTAACCTGGCATGTAAGTAGAGGCTTTCCCTGGGTGTAAGCTAAGCTGGCTTTTGTAGGTCTTCTTGCTCTTTCTTAGTGACTGACTTGATTTGGAAACAGAAAGACCATTTGGATGCCACTTGAGTAAAGCTCCTGTCAACATGTTCAGCTCAAAGGAGGTGTCTGTAGCCAGGGCTCTGCTGGCAGCATTTGCAAGGGAACTTGCAGAGGTTGTGTTCCCTCCATGGAAGAGTCTGTGGCAGCAGAGTCTGTCATTTCCTCCATTTGCTGTGTCAAGCAGGACAACTTCAAAAATGTGGACTGGGAGACCTTCTGGGAAGACCTTCTAAAAATGCTAGGGTTCTCTCCAGTTTTCTCCAAGAATCTGCTTCATTTTTCTTGCCCACTGCAGCTCACCTGACCTGTGTACCCAGAGGTGCCAATCCTGAGGTGAGTGAGAAAGGAACATTTGATGTTCCTTGTGTTTAAAATTTGTGAAACAAGCTGTGAGCTTGGCCTGTGGCAGTAGAGTGTAGAGAGCCAGCTGAGTAGGCTGAAGGAAAATCCATTGCCATGTCTGCAGCAGCAAGGGCAAAGGCATCACTGGCTATTTCCTAATTCTCAATTTCAGAGCTTTAAAAGAACTAAACGCCCGGGTTTTCAGAGGGAACATTGCTTCCTGATAGCAAGGAGGATGATCTAATTTAGGGCAATTTGCAGTATTCTTGAATCAGCCCATTTGAATTTAGTAAGAGGGAATTAGAATCCCATTGCTATCAAAGCTGATGATTTGTGCTTAGTAAAGCTTTGTTCTAGTTTAGGGCAAATTTGAGAGAAACCACCCGAATAGGGTCCCTCTGGGAAGCAAACACAAACGGTCCCTCCCCCAACTGGTCTGGGAAAGAACTTCCTGACAGAAAAGTGGAAAAAACTATTTCTTAAAAAAACAAAGTGCCCACAAACACAAACATGAATAACATGAAACAACAAAACCTCTCGCTGCTCCAAAGAGAGATGGCAAAATTGACGAAGTCCTTGCTGTGGGTGAAAGTCGGCTGGCTCAATCTCTTATCAGTCCCTCTGGTGCTGGTAAAGTGCCATCCTGGGCCCAGGTGGGCCACAGCTGCAAGCTCCCAGTGCTCCTATGGGTTTTTCAGTCCAGAGCAGGTTTAAACAGTCCCAAGAAAAAGGAAAAAAAAAAAAAAAAAAACCAAAAACCAGTCCAGGGAACTTCTCTGCCTCAGCTAGCTAAACTAACCAAAAGCACAGGGGATCTCTTTCCATGCTTCAGATGAACACAGTCTAGGAGTGGAATGTATAGGATTGAATGATGTTTTCTGGAAACAAACTCTGTGCTTCTTCGTTTTCCCCCTTTGCTCTCGGAACCAGTCTTAAAGGTACAGAACTTAATATCCAACATCAACAGAACAGATGGTTGGGGATACAAGCATCAGAAAGTCACCCCAGGACATGCCACCCCTTATCCCCATATTGTCAGCTTACTACCAAAACTTATATATATTCTAACTCTACATACACATACATTATACATACATCTATATACACAGTATACAGTTATATACAGACAGTGGCAGTGACATTCAGCAGTGATATTTACACATGGTTCTCACCCAACAATCAGATCTCTCTGAGGTACACATCGTGTTGTTCCATCTTTCTTGCATTATCCTCCATGTGCAACCTGGTCCCTGAGCAAAGACAATCCCACAAATGGGTTTGTCTGTACCTGAGGCAGGATTGATCCAAACTGTCTTTCCTAACAAACCTCTGACATGCACCATAGGGACTTTATCTCTGTCTAGTGCATGCAGAGGCTCAGCCTGGGTAGGGGCTGCTCTGTTGGTGGAGCCTCGGGTGTTAACTAACCAGGTGGCCTTTGCTAAATGCCTCTCCCAATTTTTGAAAGATTCCCCACCCAATGTTCTCAATGTGGTTTTTAACAGTGCATTGTACCTCTCCACTTTGCCTGCAGCTGGTGCATGGTAGGGGATGTGGTACACCCACTCAATGCCATGTTCCCTAGCCCAGGTGTTGATAAGGCTGTTCTTGAAATGAGTCCCATTGTCTGACTCAGTTCTCTCAGGGGTACCAAGCCTCCAAAGAACTTGCTTTTCAAGGTCTAGAGTGGTGTTGCAGGCCATAGCATGAGGCACAGAGTAGGTCTCCAGCCATCCTGTGGTGGCTTCTACCATTGTGAGCACGTAGTGCTTACTTTGGTGTGTCTGGGGCAGCGTAATATAATCAACCTGCCAGGCCTCCCCATACTTATATTTGGACCACCGTCCACCATATAATAGGGGCTTCAGCTTTTTGGCCTGTTTGATGGCAGCACATGTCTCACAGTCATGGATAACCTGGGAAATACTGTCCATGGTTAGATCCACCCCTCGGTCTTGTGCCCACTTATAGGTGGCATCTCTGTCCTGATGACCTGAGGCATCATGGGCCCATCGAGCTAGGAACAGCTCTCCCTTGTGTTGCCAATCTAAGTCTATCTTTGATACTTCTATCTTGGCAGCCTGATCTACTTGCTCGTTGTTTCAGTGCTCCTCATTAGCTCTGCTCTTGGGGACATGGGCATCTACATGGCGGACTTTCACAGGTAACTTCTCTACCCAAGTGACAATGTCTTTCCACTCCTCAGCAGCCCAGATTGGTTTCCCTCCACACTGCCAGTTGGCCTTTTTCCACCTTTCCAGCCAACCCCACAGAGCATTGGCCACCATCCATGAATCAGGGCAGAGGTCGAGCTTTGGCCACTTCTCTCTTTCAGCAATGTCCAGGGCTAACTGAATGGCTTTGAGTTCAGCAAGTTGACTCGATCCACCTTCTCCTTCAGTGGCTTGTGCAACCTGTCGTGTGGGGCTCCATACAGCTGCCTTCCATTTCCGGTTCATGCCTACAATGAGACAGGAACCATCAGTGAAAAGAGCGTACTGTGTCTCTTCCACTGGCAGTTGGTTGTACGGTGGTGCTTCTTCAGCTCGTGTCACTTGTTCCTGCTCCTCTTCATCCATGAGGCCAAAGCTTTCACCTTCCGGCCAGTTGGTAATAACTTCCAAAATCCCAGGGTGGTTTGGGTTTCCAATACGGGCGCGCTGTGTGATGAGGGCAATCCATTTGCTCCATGTGGCGTCGGTGGCATGGTGGGTAGAGGGAACCTTTCCTTTAAACATCCACCCCAGCACAGGCAGTCGGGGTGCCAGGAGGAGTTGTGCTTCTGTGCTAATCACTTTTGAGGCAGCTTGAACTCCTTCATAGGTGGCCAAGATTTCCTTCTCCGTGGGAGTATAGTTGGCTTCAGACCCTCTGTAGCTTCGGCTCCAGAATCCCCGAGTGGTCGGCCTCGAGTGTCACCCGGCACTTCTGCCATAGGCTCCAGGACAGGCCATTGTTCCCGGCTGCTGAGTAGAGCACATTCTTTACCTCTGGTCCCATCCTGACTGGGCCAAGGGCTACCGCATGAGCGATCTCCTGCTTGATCTGGGCAAAGGCTTGCTGCTGTTCAGGGCCCCAGTGGAAATCGTTCTTCTAACCAGGTAGAGAGGGCTCACAATCTGTCTGTACTTGGGAATGTACATTCTCCAAAAGCCTATGGCATCTAGGAAAGCTTGTGTTTCCTTCTTGCTGGTCGGTGGAGACATTGCGGTGATCTTGTTGATTACTTCTGTGGGTATCTGGCGATGTCCATCTTGCCACTTTACCCCTAAGAACTGGATCTCTCGGGCAGTTCCTTTGACCTTGCTCTTCTTGATGGCAAAGCTGGCTTCCAGGAGAATCTGGATGATCTTCTCTCCTTTCTCAAATGCTTCCATGTTGCGTTCCCCCCCCAGCTCTTTTCAGGCCTGGCTAGCAGTTGCAGGGGGCTGGGGGAAACATATCTCCTGGGTCCCAGGAGGTAGGGCAGGTACAAAAGCCTTACGGGAGCTTCTTGGGGAGCCATCTCTTGGTTATTCCAGCTAATGGCAGCATGCAGGCAGGCAAGACACGACACGGCTTCTGAGGATGCTGCTCAGATGAGGTTTATTCCGGGTCCCACACTGGGTGAGTGGAGCATGGCTCTCAAAGGAGAGGCAAGAGGCAAGAAGGCCAAGGCTAAGTCCAGAGCCAGGCCCAGGCCTGGGGCCCAGAGCGAGGCCCCAGCGAGAGGCAGAAGCAGAGAAAGCGGCAGAGCCAGAGAGCAGAGAGGAGCAAAACTCGTGGTTCAGCCTAAGGGAGGGTTCCTGTAGAAGAATATCTTGGGGAGAGGGGATACGATTTGCTATGGAAGGAGATCTGAGCTATCCAAGGCTAGGCCACAGATTCAGGCCTACAGAGCAGTAGAAAGGCCGGTGGTGCAGCAAAAAATTAAATTAAGGTGTTCTTAGTGTTAATTATAATAGTTATAGTGAATTTATGGGGGCTGCCTTAAGGTTGAGATTGTTTGCAATCTTTTCTGTCTGAATATCAATTACAAAAACCCTCAAACTGTAAACTATCTTAAACTGTATTTAACTTGCCATTTTGAGACAATAAAGTCAGAACGCATGATATAACCACATTGGTCAGACCTTGCGTTGCTCTGTCCAGTTTCCCATGTAATAGGGGGGACCGATGCTTTATCCCATGATGCCAACTCAGGAACTGAAATGGGGAGTGGGGCCAGAGAGGAAAGGAAAACCAGGAATGGGCTGTTTGCAGGGAAGGGAACAGGGCTGGGAAAGAGGAAGACATTTTGTTGGGGGTTAGCCTTGTTTCTTTTTTCACCTATAGAATTTTTTCCCAAGAGTTGCAAGGTAATTGATAGCCGGGTACTTATGAGTGATCAGGTGAAGACAAAAGCATGGAAGGTAGCACTTAGCTACACCCTTGTCTCCGGGAGTTTTTCCCCGAGGGGGAGGGAGAGAAAGACGGGGGCTGGGGGGGGGGGCCAGCTTCACTTTTGGTGTGGTCTGTGTCGGGGGGCGGACGCGGCTGCCGTGGCTGTGTGGGTTTCTCACTGGCACCGCCGGGATCTGATCCTAGAGAGAGAGCTGCCGTCGTCTCCTCGTGTGCCCAGATCCGGATTCCTCTTTTTGCTGCCCTGCTGGAGCTGCCTCGGCTGGGCATCCTGTCCCACTGCCTCGGCGTTGTTTTAGAGCTGCTGCACCGCGGGCCCGCACTGGCCTTCTTGCCAGACGTCTCTGCCCTCCAGTGACCACCGACTGAGCTCCGAACTTCATCCGATCCACCAGCCCGGGATTCCCCACCGTTCCAGCTTGGTACTTTTCTTTGAAGTCCCCCAGAGACCAGACTGCCCCGGGTTTTGTAGGACCAAGCTCCGTCAAGGTCCCTGGTTCTGTTTTCGCTATTAATTGCTGTAGTTGTTGTTGTTTGCCCTGTTATACCTATTAGTAAAGAACTGTTATTCCTATTCCCATATCTCTGCCTGAGAGCCGTTTTTAATTTTCTAAATTATAATAATTTGAGAGAATGAGATTTGAATTATCCATTCCAAGAGAGGCCCTGCCTCTCTGTAGCAGATACCTGTCTTCTTTCAAAACCAAGACAGATTTTGGCGCCCAACGTGGGGCTTGAGGGCATTGAGAGAAAAAAGGGAATAACAGTTCTTAAGTGACCTAATTTCTTGTTCATTCTTGTTCACTGGATATAGAAACCTTGATAAGTAACGCCATGTGGTCTAACTTATCCTGGTTCGGGTGGCATGTGGTTGTGGCTTTATTTTGCCCATTTGCAGGCCTTTTCCTAAACATGGGCCCTATAACAAAAGCTACTGTGGCTGTTATTCAGTTTGTTTTATGGGCTGATAAGGTGAGGAATTCACTGATTTTTAACTTGCTCTGGACAGCAGGCACGTGGATACGTGGCTATCACATACTAAGTGGGTGTATTTAGGGTTACTTTAAGAATGGTACTTTCTGTGAGGAAATGACAGTGAGAGAAGTTTTCCAGACCTTTAGCCAGTTCCTTATGCCTACTCTACCAGCTTTTGAAGAGTTCAAATTCCCTCTAGAAACTAACCAAATGTTGCTGATGATCCTAGCTTATTTAGCTTTCAAAGATAAGGTGAGGTCAATTTAGAGCACGGCACAGACTAGAGATATTGCTGTGGGGCCTGACACTGCCCCAGAGGCTAGAGATACTGCTGTAGGGCCTGATACTGCCCCAGAGACTAGAGATACTGCTGTAAGGCCTGATACTGTCCCAGAGGCTGGGAATGCTGCCATAGAGCCTGATACTGCCCCAGAGACTAGGGATGCTGGCCCACTGCCTGACCCTGCCCCGCAGCCCACCCCAGAAATGAACCACCCCAGTTGGGTGGGGGTGCTAGTGAAAGAGATACGTGAGATGAGCCAAGTGCTGAAAGAATACACTTCCCCAGCTGGTGAGAAGCCCTCCCCTTGCCCTGAAAAAGGAGAATCCGATAGTGCAGCAGTGGAACCCACAGAAGTTACAACCGTCCAGGCTCCAGCTGAACCACAGGACCAGTCACAACCAGCTGCAGTTGCCCCTGTGGAAACAAAGAAGTATAAGATGAAATCAGAGCACCCAGGTAATAAGGATAAGAAAAGAGGGCCCTCACAGCCCACAGAGGAACCAGAGGTTGAGATTACCATCGAGTCCCTGACTTATGAAAGCCTACGTAATCTGCAAAAAGATATTGCACGACGGGGACGTGAGGCTTATACAACTTAGTTACTTCGAGTTTGGGACCTTATAGGCACAAGCGTGCAACTAGATGGTGGTGAGGCAAAGAATTTGAGACCCTTGACCCAGGACTCAGGGGTGAATCAAGTATTTGTAAGGGAGCAAGGGCCCCTTCCCCTCTAGGAGCGACTTCTAATGAGTATAAGGGAGAGGTTTGTCCACAGAGACAGAATGCAGGAGCACCATTATAGAAGTCAGTGGAAGACCCTTGAAGAAAGGATCCAACAGCTGAGGGAAGTGGCAATATTAGAAGTACTCTTTGGGAGGGGTGGACAGCATGACAATGACCCTGACAAGGTCAGGTGCACAGGGCAGATGTTGTAGAACCTGGCAAGTAAAGGGCCATCTCAATACACCACCTTCATTGCAATGATCAATCCTGATAGCAACCGAGAGACAGTAGGTTCTGTCGCCAACAGGCTCAGAAATTATGAGAGCATGATCAGTGGCCCAGTGCAGGCTCAGGTCTCTGCAGTAGTTAAAGAACTCAAAGAAGAGATAAGGGAGGTGAGGGAGGAGATGAGGAGGAACAGTTCCCATGCGGCACCGGTGTGAGTCACAGGCCCCAGAGCCAGAGCCCAACGCCCTCCAGCTAGAGAGAGAAGGTACACTCCAAGGGCTGACCTGTGGTTTTTCTTGCGTGACCATGGGGAAGACATGGGAAGGTGGGATGGAAAACCCACTTCTGCCCTGGCAGCACGGGTGCGTGAGATCAAGGAGAGAAACACTAACCGAGGGGGTCCCACTAAAATGAAAGTAGCCTCAACCTCCCAGGACCGAGCCACCAGGTATTATAGAAGTGAAGATGATATGTCAGATCCCCTTGAAGGAGCCTCTACAATGTATGCCCAGGAAGGGAATAATAACCAGTGCTAGAGGGGCCCTGCCTCTAGCCAGGAAGAGGCACGGGAAAACCGAGTCTTTTAGACTGTGTAGATTCGATAGCCTGGCACATCAGAGCCACAGGAATATGAAGCTTTAGTAGATACTAGTGCGCAGTGTACCCTGATGCCATCAGGACATGTAAGGGCAAACCCATTTCCATTGCTAGAGTGACAGGGGGATCACAGCAACTGACTCTGGTGGAAGCTGAGGTGAGCCTGACCAGGAAGGAGTGGCAGAAACATCTGATTGCAACCGGCCCAAAGGCCCCGTGTATCCTAGGCATTGACTTCCTCAGGAATGAGTATTACAAAGACCCTAAGGGACTCAGATGGGCTTTTAGAATAGCTGCTGTGGAGGCAGAGGGCATCAAGAAATTGAACACCTTGCCTAGACTGTCAGAGAACCCATCTGCAGTAAGACACCTGAAAGTAGAAGAACAACGAGTACCAGTTGCCACCTCGACGGTGCACCGCCGGCAGTATCAGACCAATCGAGATGCCGTGATCCCCATCCACAAGATGATCCGGGAGCTAGAGAGCCAAGGGGTGGTCAGCAAAACCCACTCACCCTTCAACAGCCCCATCTGGCCTGTGCGCAAGTCTGATAGAGAATGGAGACTGACTGTAGACTACCGTGCATTGAATGAAGTGACACCACCGCTGAGCGCTGCTGTGCCAGACATGCTGGAACTCCAGTACGAGCTGGAGTCCAAGGCAGCGAAGTGGTATGCCACTATTGACATTGCTAATGCATTTTTCTCCATTCCTCTAGCTGCAGAGTGCAGGCCTCAGTTTGCGTTCACATAGAGGAGCGTGCAGTACACCTGGAACCGACTGCCCCAGGGGTGGAAGCACAGTCCCACCATCTGCCATGGACTGATCCAGGCTGCACTGGAAAAGAGAGAGGCTCCAGAACATCTGCAGTATATTGATGACATCATTGTGTGGGGGAACACGGCAATGGAAGTGTTTGAGAAAGGAGAGAAGATCATCCAGATTCTCCTGGAAGCCGGCTTTGCCATCAAGAAGAGCAAGGTCAAGGGACCTGCCCGAGAGATCCAGTTCTTAAGAGTAAAGTGGCAAGATAGACGTCGCCAGATACCCACAGAGGTAATCAACAAGATCACCGCAATGTCTCCACCAACCAGCAAGAAGGAAACACAAGCTTTCCTAAGTGCCATAGGCTTTTGGAGAATGCACATTCCCGAGTACAGCCAGATTGTGAGCCCTCTCTACCTGGTTACCCGCAAGAAGAATGATTTCCACTGGGGCCCTGAACAGCAGCAAGCCTTTGCCCAGATCAAGCAGGAGATCGCTCATGCGGTAGCCCTTGGCCCAGTGAAGACGAGACCAGAAGTAAAGAATGTGCTCTACTCAGCAGCTGAGAACAATGGCCTGTCCTAGAGCCTATGGCAGAAGGTGCCGGGTGAGACTCGAAGCCGACCACTGGGATTCTAGAGCCGAAGCTACAGAAGGTCTGAAGCCAACTACACTCCCACAGAGAAGGAAATCTTGGCTGCCTATGAAAGAGTTCAAGCCGCCTCGGAGGTGATTAGTACAGAGGCGCAACTCCTCCTGGCACCCCGACTGCCTGTGCTGAAGTAGATGTTTAAAGGAAAAGTTCCCTCTACCCACCATGCCACCGACGCCACATGGAGCAAATAGATTGCCCTCATCACACAGCGCGCCCGTATTAGAAACCCAAACCGCCCTGGGATTTTGGAAGTTATTACCAACTGGCCGGAAAGTGAAAGCTTTAGTCTCATAGATGAAGAGGAGCAAGAACAAGTGACACGGGCTGAAGAAGCACCACCGTACAACCAACTGCCAGTAGAAGAGACACAGTACGCTCTTTTCACTGATGGTTCCTGTCGCATTGTAGGCATGAACCAGAAATAGAAGGCAGCTGTATGGAGCCCCACACGACAGGTTGCACAAGCCACTGAAAGAGAAAGTAGATCGAGTCAACTTGCTGAACTCAAAGCCATTCAGTTAGCCCTAGACATTGCTGAAAGAGAGAAGTAGCCAAAGCTCTACCTCTACACTGATTCGTAGATAGTAGCCAATGCTCTGTGGGGTTGGCTGGAAAAGTAGAAAAAGGCCAACTGGCAGCGTCGGGGAAAACCAATCTGGGCTGCTGATGAGCAGAAAGACATTGCCACTCGGGTAGAGAAGCTACCTGTGAAAGTCCGCCATGTAGATGCCCATGTCCCCAAGAGCAGAGCTAATGAAGAGCACCGAAACAACGAGCAAGTAGATCAGGCTGCCAAGATAGAAGTATCAAAGATAGACTTAGACTGGCAGCACAAGGGAGAGCTGTTCCTAGCTCGATAGGCCCTTGATGCTTCAAGACATCAAAGCAGAGATGCCACCTATAAGTGGGCACGAGACCGAGGGGTGGATCTAACCATAGACAGTATCTCCCAGGTTATCCATGACTGTGAGACATGTGCTGCCATCAAACAGGCCAAGCGGGTGAAGCCCCTATAGTATGAGGGACAGTAGTCTAAATATAAGTATAGGGAAGCCTAGCAGATTGACTACATCACCCTTCCCCAGACCCGCCAAGGCAAGCGCTACGTGCTGACCATGGTAGAAGCCACCACTGGATGGCTGGAGACCTACCCTGTGCCCCATGCGACTGCCCGGAATACCATCCTGGGCCTTGAAAAACAAGTTCTTTAGAGACATAGCACCCCTGAGAGAATTGAGTCAGACAATGAGACCCATTTCAAGAACAGCCTTGTAAACACCTGGGCTAGAGAACATAGCATCAAATAGATATATCACATCCCTTATCATGCACCAGCTGCCGAGAAAGTTGAACAGTGCAATAGCCTGCTTAAAACCACCTTGAAAGCACTAGGTGGGGGTCCTTCAAGAACTAGGAGATTAATTTAGCAAAGGCCACATGGTTAGTGAACACCAGAGGTTCCACCAACCGAGCAGGCCCTGCCCAGTCTGAGCCCCTGAGAACAATAGATAAGAATAAGGTTCCAGTAGTACACATGAGAAGTATGCTGAGAAAAACTGTTTGAGTTAATTCTGCCTCCAGCAAAGACAATCCCATCCGTGGGGTTGTCTTCGCTCAGAGACCAGGTTGCACTTAGTGAGTAATGCAAAAAGATAGACAGACCCGATGCATACCTCAAGGAGACCTTGTTTTAAGGTGAACTACCCATGCCACTGTATTCATACCCACATCTGCATGTATATATGTATATAATTGAGGTAGTGCATGTATGCATATAGTTAAGAAGTTTAAATTCAATGTAATATGTTAGTATGGGAAAAAAATCGGGGTGGATTAATGTTGGGGGTTAGCCTTGTTTCTTTTTTCACCTATAGAATTTTTCCCAAGAGTTGCAAGGTAATTGATAGCCGGGTACTTATGAGTGATCAGGTGAAGACAAAAGCATGGAAGGTAGCACTTAGCTACACCCTTGTCTCCGGGAGTTTTTCCCCGAGGGGGAGGGAGAGAAAGACGGGGGCTGGGGGGGGGGGCCAGCTTCACTTTTGTTGTGGTCTGTGTCGGGGGGCGGACACGGCTGCTGTGGCTGTGTGGGTTTCTCACTGGCACCGCCGGGATCTGATCCTAGAGAGAGAGCTGCCGTCGTCTCCTCGTGTGCCCAGATCCGGATTCCTCTTTTTGCTGCCCTGCTGGAGCTGCCTCAGCTGGGCATCCTGTCCCACTGCCTCAGCGTTGTTTTAGAGCTGCTGCACCGCGGGCCCGCGCTGGCCTTCTTGCCAGACGTCTCTGCCCTCCAGTGACCACCGACTGAGCTCCGAACTTCATCCGATCCACCAGCCCGGGATTCCCCACCGTTCCAGCTTAGTACTTTTCTTTGAAGTCCCCCAGAGACCAGACTGCCCCGGGTTTTGTAGGACAAAGCTCCGTCAAGGTCCCTGGTTCTGTTTTCGCTATTAATTGCTGTAGTTGTTGTTGTTTGCCCTGTTATACCTATTAGTAAAGAACTGTTATTCCTATTCCCATATCTCTGCCTGAGAGCCGTTTTTAATTTTCTAAATTATAATAATTTGAGAGAAGGAGATTTGAATTATCCATTCCAAGAGAGGCCCTGCCTCTCTGTAGCAGATACCTGTCTTCTTTCAAAACCAAGACAGATTTGTACAGGGAAAGAATAAAGAAAGCAAGGTGAAGCAAAGGAAATGGTCAGGGCAGTTTGGGGGTGGCTGCCAGGCAGCCCTGGCTCTGAGCAAAAACGTCTGCAGTGACACAGGAAACTCCCAGCTGATGGGAACAAACTTTCTGGGTGACTTCAGAGGCCACCACAAACCTGAGGGGTTTCCCTGCTGTCCCCCAGCCCTTCCTGGCCCCAGGGCTGATGGTGTTTGTGCTCCCTCAGGTTCATCTCCCCACACCAACACCATGGTGGTGCTGACGCCTGCTCTGGGCAGTGCAAACAGGGGCTCCTGAGGCAGTGCTGCCGTGTCTGTGCCTGCAAGGATGCGGCACCTGTGTGAGCTGGGGGAGAGGCCAGGGCTGCAGAGGGGGGATGTTGTTGGCAGGTGCATGAGGACGCTGTGGGACGCTGCCCTGGGGTGTCCAGCGCAGTGGGGATGGATCAGCCCCTGCTCTGCTGCTCCTTCCCCTTGTCTCCCCCAGGCACCTTGCAGAGCCCCAGCCATGCTGTTTGCCCCCAGCCTGCCCACGGCCAGCCTGGGGCTGCTCCCGGGCCTTTTCTGTGCTCAGCATTGGCCTGGGCAAAGTGTTCTGGAGAGAGCCTGCGCAAAGAGCCTGCAGCCCCCAGGGCCTGGCCTGAGGCGTCAGCGCTGCCCCAGCAGTGCCCATGGCCTGTCCCTGCTGCAGCCCCGGCACTGCCACCCCCAGCACTGTGCCCGGCCCCGAGAGCACTCAGGCCCTACAGCAACACCAGGGCCAGCAGGGCAGCGGGGCAGGGCCACGGCAGCAGCACTGGCAACACCAAGGGCTGCTGCTGCTGCTGCTGGGCACAGCTGCTGTGCCAGCACTGATCTGCCCCCAGCTCTGCACAAAGACATTGCTGCTGCAGCTGCAGAGAAGGGAACCAAAGGGGGATCTATGCAGAAAACTTTGCTGGGAGATCCTTGATCTTAAATTCAGTAGGAGCACAGCCCCTCATTAACACATTCAGGGGAAAAAAAGAAGGTGGAGAGAAACAAAATGAGAAATGGTAAAAACAACTTTTTTTTTGGACAAGATTGAAAAAAACCCCCCCGAAAAAAAGAACCTCCAAATTAAACAAACAAGAAGCATAAACATGTCTTTTATTAAAAGTTATTTGTAGAAATTGACCAGCAGTTTAATGTTTCCTGAACCATCCAGTCATCAGTCTCCACATTGCAACCTTGAGGTCCTGGTTCCTCAGGCTGTAGATGAGGGGGTTCAGGGCTGGAGGCACCACCGAGTACAGAACTGACAGGGCCAGATCCAGGGATGGGGAGGACATGGAGGAGGGTTTCAGGTGGGCAAATATGCCAGTGCTGAGGAACAGAGAGACCACGGTGTTACGACCCGTTCAAAGTGAACTAAGTTCGTATTTAGTTCGTAGAGTACAAAGGAGGCCAAGAGAATGCAGTTTAACCAAAATCAGTATGCTTTATTCAATATCAATATACTCACTAAAACTGATATGCTTTTATTCAATGTACCCACCCAAATGGTATGCAATAACAAGAGAAAGAAATGAGAGAGAGAGAGAACTATATAGATAATGCAAAAGGAAAGAGAGAGATAGGACAGATAGGATATAATTACCACAGAGAGAGAGACGAAGTCCTCGCAGCAATCCAATAGGTCCGCCTTCGCAAATCCTCGTAGCGTGCCGCTAATAGATTTGTCTTCGCAGAACCCTCGTGGAGCTGATAGATCTTCGTTTTCCATGGGGAGGTCCTCGAAAGGGGTCTCTTCTGAGGCAGAATATATAGTTCTCCAGAGTGGGGGAGAAGTCCCGTGATGGAGTCCAGGCCCATGCACAATGCGAGGGAGGGGGAGAACAGGGCAAGCTGTCCTGCTACACCTCAGGCACAGGTGGTACAGAATGCAGGAGCAGTGTAGCGTGCTGCGACTACCATAGTTTCAGCAGGATATATGTCCGGGAACTCTGTTCCCAAGCAAACACACCTGGGGAGGAATGGCAATTTTGGTAGCAGTTACATCAGCTCTTGGTTTCCCTCTCGTCCCCCCCCAAAATCTCCACAACGAAAAACGTGAGACAAAATTGAGGGTCTTTGGGCCATCTCTCACACCACCCCGTGGCTCACGATTGACGTCTGGCAGCAGGATTCATAATGTTGATGTGATGTCTTCAGGACTCTATCATCTCTCATTGGTAATATATCCCAGGAAAAAGTAGAAGACAGGACAGTAGGAAAAAAAAGAAATAGCAGGAAAAAGAAACAAAAAGGTAGGCACTAATCATTCAATATCAATTAATCACAAAATTTTCACAATTATATTAATTCAAAATTTTCTCAATTTAAAACAAAATTTTAAACTCTATTAATTAAAACAAATATCATCACAATTATAACAATTGTATTAATTTAAAATTCTCACAATTTAAACTCAATTAATATAAACAAACAACATATTAATTAAATTGATTAAAATCGATACTATAATAATTATATTAGTTCGTTAAAATTAAATCAAAAAACTAAGTTAAAACAAATAAAACAAATAACATCAAAATTAAATAAAAAGAAATTCAATTTTAATTTAAATTAAAACAAATAATTAAAACAAATAATATCAAACCAAATTCTAATAATTAAAACGAAATTTTAACTAATTAAAACAAAATCAAAATACTAATCAAAATCAAAATCTCTTATTTTAACTAAAATTTACTTTATAATTGTGGTTATGGCTTACATACGGGTATGTCTTGTGTCAACTTCTCTAAGTACATCTATAGGAGGGGGTACATAAACTAAATTGTGTGCATTCATGACTGAAGTCAATCGTCCTGTTTGTTTCATCATTTTCCAATTCATAAAAAATAAAACTGCCGATAAAACAAAGCCAATCAAAACTAAAATCAAAAGAACAATGATAGGGTGACACAATTTATTCAAAACACTGGTGGCAGTAGGGGACCATCCAAAAAGTGTGTCCCACCATCTGTGTTCAGTGTCTGTCGTTACCCTCTCCAAAACACGATGAATTTGTTTTACATTGTGATGGACAGTTACCAAAGTTTTCTGTCCGCTCTTTTTGATCTTTTCTAAAATTTTCATCAAATCCTGGTGGAGCAACAATT
The DNA here is from genome assembly GCA_021534815.1 of Acrocephalus arundinaceus. Classification (NCBI taxonomy): domain Eukaryota; kingdom Metazoa; phylum Chordata; class Aves; order Passeriformes; family Sylviidae; genus Acrocephalus; species Acrocephalus arundinaceus. The sequence continues at coordinate 45,881 of JAJEOU010000391.1, forward strand.
GCTTTACCAGAGTAAGGTTCATACCTATTGTTGTAGGCCATAACCTATGGATCAGTGTATAATTGGATTGCAAAAGTTGATACGAAGTAACTGGAGCTGAGTAAGAAAAATCACAACCAATAATTTTGGTAAAGTTACAAACACAAAAATTTGAATGATTTTTGGTATGTAATGTTACATTTTCTATAACTATTTCTTCACAAATAGTCCTAAAACATGCACATCCATTTCCTACATATACTAGCACTGTCTTAAAAGCTTCATTCGGGCGTATTTCAAAATGACAAATGTTCTGTTCAGTGTCTAAACAAATATCTTGAGCTACAAGTGCGTTACTTTCACAGATAAACCTTTGTTGTTCCCGAACTACGCAAGATTCTAAATACACAGTTTGCCATTTATCACCAACTTGACGGGCCCATTCTCGGTGCTCGGAGGGATAGAACGTTGCTCCGTTGTGGTTCAGTCCTAATGCAATGATAGGAAAGATTGAATATACTGAAGCATTGCTAATGGTTAACACAAAGACCGTGGCTGTGTTTGTAACAGAGTTGTAAGTGAAATTTACTAAGTTCCACCATGCCTGAAGTTCCTTTTCAAAATCATTTGCATTGTCCCAAATTATTTTCCGAATCTCAGTAGGGAAGGTTCCTTCTTCACCTTCTCTTATGATCGCGGCAGCAATGGACTGTATCCACAACTGGGCCTGAATGCAACTGAGAGCCAAAGAGACATTGCTTTGTGTAGTATTAAGTGCATCAATTATTAATCTGTGATCATTCACATGTATCTTTTCCCAATCTGGTACTATGTTTGATAATAGCCACTGAGTCGTTCCCAAGGCCGATAAGGACGACTGTAAAGGATACTGTAATTTGGTAAAATCTCTAATTGTAATAGCAAATTTATTCATTAATATTTCTATATCAATACTATTTAAAAATTCCTAATCATGTTACCACAAAAGTATCATTAGTTTTATCATGATTTACGGGGTCTTCACGTCCCACGGTGGTCTCCTGTAAGAATTAAACACAACAAAATCTGCCAAAAGGAGGCAGAAGGTTAAAATGATGGAATTCCAATTCTCTTTCCCTGGACTATCAAAGGATACACATGCACATTTATTCCAAGGAGGTTTTAACACGAATGGTCCAGGATAATGTGATGGGTTCTTAGAATCATTTGGTCTCTGTAGTGAGGGAATTGACTGAACATCCTGATTTCTCTCCTGTGGTTTGGCTTGAGGGTTTACTGACCACTCAGGGGAAAATGAAAGATCTACCTTGGCAACTGAGGCAGGTTTATCAATCTGAGCATGCCACTTTCTTACTGAGGCTTTCTGAGCCACCCCATCAGGCGGGGGCGTCCCAGTAGTGACAGCCTTAATAACTTCAAAAGGGCTTCTCCAGGAAATCGGTTGCTGACTTGCGATCATCTCAATTACTACCAGAGCTAGACAAACGACAAAATGCCCCTTTTCCCAGGTAGTGTACCTCTTTTCAGCATCTTTGAAACCATGAAAACAAAACCCAACAGGTCTGGTAAAATCAACAGGAACCAGCTGCGACATGTGAAATGACAAACCCAAAACAACAAAACAACACTGTACTTGAAAACGGCCTGTAAGGAGAGTCAGACTTAGTACATGAGGAGCAGTTATTTCAAAAATTATCAATTTCAATGCTTTTTCATGAAAATCATTCCATTCCCACTTAACTTCCTTTCTCAGCAGGTTATAAAGGGGTTCGGCAATTGTAGAAAAATCTGGGACATGTTTTTCCCAAGACACCAACAATCCTAAAGCAAGTTGTAGGTCTTCCTTGTATTCAGGCATTTTAATTTGATCTAAGGAAGTTATAGTGTCAGGAGGGATACATGTCATGCCTCCTTTCCACCAGATACCGAGAAATTTTACCTCATGAGAAGGTTTTTGAATTTTTTCAGGGGGGATTTTTAAATCAAGGCTTTCTAGGTGAGAGATTATTTTCTGCTGAGCATCTCCCACCTCCTCTATTTTTTGGTTCTGATGGACTTGTTCTGCTTCACTAGTAAGATCAATTAAGTCATGAGAGGAGGTACTTTTCATGGGCTTACTGCCCGAATGCTGGGAGGGGCGAGGTGCGCTGGGTTCAGTTGTTAAGTTATTTCTGGGCTTAATGCCAGGAGTTTGGGAGGGCGGGTGTGTGTCAGGTAGTGTTTTATTTGTGGGGGCTTGTGTTGGCGTATTTCTCTTACAATGCCAGTTAGAAATTATCATCTGAAGTTTATCAAGAGGTAACCCATCCATGATATCTTTTGGGATACCTTTTTTAATACCTAATAACCACCAGCGTTGGCGCTGGGTGATGTGTTTTACTTTTTCTGTCTTTTCACTGCTGGGGTTTTCAACATACCTGATACATTTTGTTCTCTGTGATTTGTCATCTGTTGTGTTTATAGGACCATATTGCCCACAATAGGTAATTAATTCTACTGCAATGTCACCCCACACCCAGATCTTGTGGTCACTGCTAGATGTGTTAGCATGAATAGCTGGAGGCTGAGAGGGGCTGGAGTGAGGGGTGGAACTAGGGTCAGTAGAGACAGTTCGGTCTGTTGGATTCCGGAGGAATCTATCAAGCCTTTCTACAGGGCCTAAAGTAGCTATGGTTTTTTGCAAAGCAATTGCTGTTGGTTTAAGAAATTCTGGGAGCCCACGAATTAAAGGAGTCATAAGTTCAGCTTTCACAGGAAGTTGCATGGGAGATTCAAATCCAGGGATAAGTTTTCTTTCATGTATCATTTGCAAGCAGGCTGTCTTTTGGACACTTTCTAGTAGTTGGTCAGGGGAGGTAGGTATGATTACAGGATCTCCCCTTTCTAATGGGTTAATCCCACCAGCCCAGAAGGCTGCTCGCTGGGTTATGGACCACGTATCACGTTTATCTCCAGTTGTCAAGAAGACTCCGTGCCCCCAATATCCTGAAGCTTCTGATTCTGTTAATTTAATTTGATCACCTCCTGTGAGAGATAAGCGAAATACATATTCAGTTTCAGTTTCTTGTGGAAGCCTGCTGTATTCTTTCTTTAGCTTAACTAACTCTGTTGCAGAGTAAGGGATTTCTCTGGTTGTAATTTGTGGTTCTAAGTCCTCATTGTTGATGTAATTGTATTCTGTTTTAATTAAAGGTCTTAAATGAGGACAACAGAATTCTCCACAATTTTTAGCAAATTCTAACTCTTTATGTGGATAAATTTTGGTGTGGAGAATTTCTTTTTCTTCTGTCTCCTTAGGGGAGTCAGAATTTATTGAATTGAGATACTCAGTTCTTAAGGCATCTCTCAATAACTGATTTTCTTTCCTTTCTTCTTCAAGTTGTTTTTGTAAAATCTTTACGAGATCTTGGAGAGAATCAGTAATAACTTTTTCATCTCCGTACCACTTAAGGTGGCTCTCGATCGCGGCATTTAGACAAGCTCCAAGAACAGAACAAATTATAGCTTTGTCTTTGCCAAGTCTAAATTTAGATTCTCGTTGTAATGAGCAAATTCTATCAATAACATTTTCTGGATTAAACCAATTGTTTTGAGCCCAAACATCTCCTACAGGTGAGGGTTTGGCATTGAATTTTGCTAACAAGCTATATAGTGCATTTTTTTTACTTTTATCCATTTTACTTTTCTTGTTGTTTGGGGGGGGGGGGCTAAAGGGAAGTCAAACTACTACTAGGGAAGGTAATACGTGACTATACAGGGATATTACAAAACAGTTTACACACATACAAAACAACAACAACAGTAACAACAACAACAACAGTAACAACAACAACAACAACAACAACAAAACAAACTCTTTTGCACTCAGAGAACCCTTTAGTGAATCTCTGAAGACAGAACACTCAATAGAGCATGAGGTCGCTTTCCTTCAGGGTTTGTGCAGTTAGCGGGAAATCTCAGCACCCCCCTTGCTTTCTAGCAACTACCTCAAGCGAGGCGTGCTAGGTGTGGCTGGAGTGAAGATCCTTCCCCTATTACAGACTACACAAAAAACCCTTGCAACCTCTCTGTCTACTCAGAGTCCGTGTCCGTGACGCCAATTATGTTACGACCCGTTCAAAGTGAACTAAGTTCGTATTTAGTTCTTAGAGTACAAAGGAGGCCAAGAGAATGCAGTTTAACCAAAATCAGTATGCTTTATTCAATATCAATATACTCACTAAAATTGATATGCTTTTATTCAATGTACCCACCAAAATGGTATGCAATAACAAGAGAAAGAAATGAGAGAGAGAGACAACTATATAGATAAAAGCAAAAGAGAGAGAGAGATAGGACAGATAGGATATAATTACCACAGAGAGAGAGACGAAGTCCTCGCAGCAATCCAATAGGTCCGCCTTTGCAAATCCTCGTAGCGTGCCGCTAATAGATTTGTCTTCGCAGAACCCTCGTGGAGCTGATAGATCTTCGTTTTCCGTGGGGAGGTCCTCAAAATGGTTCTCTTCTGAGGCAGAATATATAGTTCTCCAGAGTGGGGGAGAAGTCCCGTGATGGAGTCCAGGCCCATGCACAATGCGAGGGAGGGGGAGAACAGGGCAAGCTGTCCTGCTACACCTCAGGCACAGGTGGTACAGAATGCAGGAGCAGTGTAGCGTGCTGCGACTACCATTGTTTCAGCAGGATGTATGTCCGGGAACTCTGTTCCCAAGCAAACACACCTGGGCAGGAATGGCAATTCTGGTAGCAGTTACATCAGCTCTTGGTTTCCCTCTCGTCCCCCCCAAAGTCTCCACGACGAAAAATGTGAGACAAAATTGAGGGTCTTCGGGCCGACTCTCACACCTGTGCTCAGAGGCACTCACAGCCATTCCATGGGGACATCCCAGGGCACCTTGGGCTGCAAAGGCACCCATCTGTCACAGGCACTCACGGGGGCTCCACGGTGACATCCCAGCAGTCCCCAGGCTGCCAAAGAGCCGGGATGTCCCAGACACTCCCAGGGGTTCTTGTCATGGGCAGAGTGGGAGCTTAAGCAAAAGCTTGATTTCTTCATTGGAGAAACTTCTGCAGAGTCATGAGGTGGAGAAATTACATCCAACAGCCACCATGTGTCCTAAAACCTCTCCAGGATGCCTAGATTTAAAAAAATCTATCTAAGAGAAGAGACTGGGAGTGGCTGAATCCAACTGTAGTCCCAGACTTCTGCAAAAGTTTATGTGTAAAAGATTGGACAGGTAGAATTGAACCGTAATGCAAGTTGTCCCACAGGGCTAACGATGGAATACCAGATATATTTCTATAAATACAGCTATGATTGATTTTGATAAAGATTAGGCAGAAAGATTTATTTACACCAAAGAGTAAAAAAAAAAACTTGTTTGCTCCACAATATAGGAGATACACAATTATAAGACTATAGTGCTCTAGGAAGCAATTCTGAAGTAAAACGGGTTTTGTTGAAGTTGTTTGCACCCGTTTCAGGCAGCAACTGCCTTTCCTGTGCCAGCACCAGGGCAGATCCCGCTGCAGGAAAAGCCCCTGGCCAGCCCCAAGACAGTGAAGGCCTCGGGCACAAGTGCAGAGTGCCGTGCTGGCAGCTGTGCCAGGGAGAGCCTGAGGCACCAAAGGCACCTTGGCAGCAGCAGCTGCTCCCAGGCCATGGCCACAAGCCTCCCTTGGCAGCCCGGCCTGGTGGCCCGCACTGCAGAGCTGCTGCTGCTGCTTCAGGGCTCCTTTCTGCCTGGGCTCTGCCCCAGCCCCCAGAGTGTGACCTCAGCCCTGAGCCTGGCACAGCCGCTGCGCCTGAGCCCTGCAAAGCCTCAAGGTCACCTGGGCCAGCCTGGCTCTGTCAGCCCCTGGGGAAGGCAGGGCCAGCAAAGGCCAGAGAAGGGGCTGCCTTTGCCTGCTGCATGTGGGCTCCAGCAGAGACAAGGAGGAGTCAAGGCAGTGCATGGAGTCCAGGGAGCAGCCCCTTCTCCCCATGCAATCCTGGAATGGTTTGCATGGGAAGAGCTCTGCAGTGCTCATCTCATCCAAACCCCTGCCATGAGCAGGGACATCTTTGAGCAGCTCAGGTTGTTGAGAGCCCTGTCCCAGCTGGACTGGAATGTTTCCAGGGATGGGGCATTGACCACCTCCCTGGGAACCTGTCCTGGTGGATCACCAACCTCACCATCAAAAATTTCCTCTTTATCTCTTCTTATCTGAACCTCTTTACCTTTAATTTAAAACCACCACCCTCTGTCCTATTGGGACAGGCCCTACTAAAACCTTTGTCCACCCTTGCATTTCCCATGAGCCGGGTTTCCATGGCAATTGCCATGCCAGGTGACCCAGGGGTGGTGTCCCAGTGAGGGCTGCCATGGAAACAGTGCCCAGCCCTGCCCCTTTCTGTCTGCCTGAGCTGGCCTTTGGCCCTGGCAGTGGCGTTTGCTGCTGGTTCCGTGGTGCCTGAGCAGCCAGCGCAGCACAGGGCAGGTGGCCATGGCACAAGCCCCCAGCAAGGGATCCCCTCTGCCTCTGGGCACTGACACCAGCCCTGAGCAAGAGGCTGCCACACTGGGCTCAGTGCAGTGTCCATGGCCACAGCCCCTTGCAATGGCCCAGGGCAGCTTGGGATGATGATCCAGCCTCACTCCTGGCCCAGGCCAGGCCTGCAGTGCCCTTCCCCACAGCCTGGCTGCACAGAAGCACTTCCAGGGCTCTCTGCAGTTCCCTTGCCCTCACTCTTGCTCACTCACACACCTCCCAACAACCCAGCTGGAGCTTTGAGCTTCAAGGAGTTCAAAGCTTGTCTGTCCTTCAGCAGTTGGTCTAATTCTGCTTCAGCCAACTCTGGATTTGTGTTTATGGTAGAACTTCCTGTGTGTCTCAAACATTCCTTGCATGGTTCTGCCTTGGGGAAGGGGAACCTCCTTGGTGGCACCTTGGGCTTGGCACACACTTGAGGAGATTGTCTGAAACTTGGGCTCTGCTGCTTAGGCTGGGAGACAGAGGCAGCTGATGGTGCTCCGTGCACTGACCCCATCCCACACAGGCCCTGCTGGGGCCATGCAGGGTGCTCAGAGGTGCCTGCTGTGTTCCAGGGCTGCCAGATGACCCTGGGGCTTCCCTGGATCCTCCTGGGGAAGTTCCTGAGGGTCAGAGGAGTCAGTGCCCAGACTCCTTTCCTGTCCCTGCTGTGTCCCCTGGGACTGCAGAGCTCTCCTGGGTCCCAGGAGACATTCAGTCCCTGATCTCTGGGTGACCCCACCCTGGGCAGGATTCTGCTCTAGAGCTCCATTCACTGCTGACCTGATGGGCTGGGCTGTCCTTGCAGATCCTCTGTGCTCTCCTGGCAGGTTCTGATTGCCTACAGAAAATTGCTCACCTGCCACCAGAGCCATCAGGAGCTGCAGAGCCCCAGGTAGGTGACCTGGAGATAATTTGTCATCTCCATGGCCACTGACCACTGACAGAAAACACCTGACCCTGCCCTCAGTCCCTGCAGTACCACAGTGGGACCCTGACCTCAGCACTGCCTCCAGGGACAAACAAGCAAAGCAGTGAGACTCTGCAAAATCCATTCCTTGGGCTCCTCCTGGAGACTCAGTTATTAAAAATACCTAAGCTTCGGACACTGCCCTAAGGAAATCCCCTTTGCTGATGGAGCTGCTGTGCTGGAGCCCAGCTGTGTCCCAGCAGTGCCCATGGCCTGTCCCTGCCTGCAGTCACAGCACGGACACGCATCAGGGCAGGGGCTGAGCAGCCAGAGCACTCAGGCCTTGGACAAGGACAATAAAGGAGAGGGTGGGAGTGGAAAAAGTGAAGCTCTAAAAATACCAAGTGCTGCTCCTCCCTTGCAATGCTGCTTTACTGGGATTTTTTTTCTCTAAACCTCTGCAAATAGACACTACCCCTGCAGATGAAGGAAATGTAATATGGGCAGGATTTTTTACCAATAAAACTCTGCAAGAACATTTAATTTGTTTATACACAAACAGAGCATAACTCCTAATTTACACAGTCAGTGAGTTCAAATAAAGAGGTAGACAGTGAGATAAGTTTAGAAAGATGTCTAAATTTGCAGTGGAAAAACGATCACAAGAAAGAAAAACAAAAGCCAGTCCCAGCACTATTAAAAGCTTTAAAAGGCAGGCTAGGTATGTAAGGTGTTACACAGTAATCATTCTGCAGAAGAAAAAAGAGAGCTGTGAACTTCTGAAAAGCACCCAGTAGTAACTTTCCTCAGGGAAGCCTTGAGCTCCTGGTTCCTCAGGCTGTAGATGAGGGGTTCAGGGCTGGAGGCACCACCGAGTACAGAACTGACAGGGCCAGATCAAGGGATGGGGAGGAGATGGAGGGGGGCTTCAGGTAGGCAAACACTGCAGTGCTCATAAACAGGGAGACCACAGCTAAGTGAGGGAGGCAGGTGGAAAAGGCTTTTTGCCGTCCCTGTTCAGAGGGGATCCTCAGCACAGCCCTGAAGATCTGCACATAGGAGAAAACAATGAAAGCAAAACATCCGAGACCTAAACAGATGGAAAACACAAGGAGCCCAGTTTCCCTGAGGTGGGATTTGGAGCAGGAGAGCTTGAGGATGTGTGGGATTTCACAGAAGAACTGGCCCAGGGCATTGCCATGGCACACAGGCAGGGAAAATGTATTGGCCATCTGCAGAAGAGCATTGAGAAAGGCACTGGCCCAGGCAGCTGCTGCCATGTGGGCACAAGCTCTGCTGCCCATGAGGGTCCCGTAGTGCAGGGGTTTGCAGATGGACACGTAGCGGTCGTAGCACATGACGGTCAGGAGGGCAAGCTCTGATCCAATGAAGAACATAAAGAAAAAGAGCTGTGCAGCACATCCTGAGTAGGAGATGTTCCTGGTGTCCCAGAGGGAATTGTGCATGGCTTTGGGGACAGTGGTGCAGATGCAGCCCAGGTCGGTGAGGGCCAGGTTGAGCAGGAAGAAGAACATGGGGCTGTGCAGGAGGTGGCCGCAGGCTACGGCGCTGATGATGAGGCCGTTGCCCAGGAGGGCAGCCAGGGAGATGCCCAGGAAGAGGCAGAAGTGCAGGAGCTGCAGCTGCCGCGTGTCTGCCAATGCCAGCAGGAGGAAGTGGCTGATGGAGCTGCTGTTGAACATTTGCTGTGTCTTGGCATGAGGATCTGTAAAAAAAGTAATCATGGAATAGTTCAGATTGGAGAGGACTTTCAATATCCCAGCACAGCTTGGTGGCACTTCCCCCCCACTGCCTGCCCAGGGCTCTGCTGCCTGCAGCTGTCCCTGCCTGCAGCTGCTTCCCTGTGCCCAGGGCTGGGCCCTGCCAGTGCTGCCAGAGCCCAGCCCAGCCCTGGGGGCTCAGCTCTGCCCTGCAGACCCCTCCCAACTCAGGCACTGCCCAGGGGCAGCTCTGGCTCTGCAGGCTCTGATGGAAATGTCAGAGAAGCCCTGAGGAGGCTGGAAAAACGACACTGGTGCTGCCTGCAAGGGACCCTGTGATGATTTCTGTAACTGCCTGGTTTATTAAGATCTGGGATATTATTGTTTTATTTTTCTCAACCTGAACTGAGGGATGAATATCTATGTGCAATTTCCTATCCAGGCAACACAGAGCAGTAGATTATAAAGAGCAGGATTTTCCCTTTTACACAGATTTTGCCTTGCTGTGCTCCCTGTATAATATACTTGGAAATGTTCTGCAGTTAAATGTCATGCTGGGAGCAGTCCTGAACAATGCAGCATCCTCAGCACACAAGGAGAACACTTCCATGCCTTACCAGCTGTCTCCTTCCACCCAGATCTTGTCCCCCAGTGCTGGCAGCAGCTCCCAGGGCGGCTGAGAGCTGTCCCTGGCAGGCAGCAGAGTCCCTGGGCCAGCACAGCGCCCTGGGCTGCAGGACCCTGCTCTGCACCACAGCCCTGGGCACCCCTGGCTGCTCAACACAAGAGATCATCAGAGAATGTACTCACACAGTCTGGAGGCATTGGGATGTTGCAGCTTGAGGAGATCCCTGCAGGAGCTGCAGCTGCATTGTCCTGCAGCCAGAGGTTCCTGTGCCAAGGGCTGGCAGTGATTCTCCCCCAGTCCCTTCTCAGCTCCTTCCCAGCCCTGAGTGATTGAAGCTCTCTGTGCCTGTGTGCTGTGCCCGGGGTGGCTGCAGGCAGTGCCCCAGCCCTGCTGGGCTGGCAGAAAAGCTGCTCATCCAGAGAAATGTGGTTTTAAGCTCTTCCTGGTTACCAGGATCTCCCTCTGGATGATGAGCTCAGCTCAGCTCATCAGCACAGACACAGCACAAGAACTTTAATGACCCTCTCAGGGCTTTGTGCTCAGGCCCTGAACATCAGTCCCTGAGAGGGAGATGAAGAAACCTCTCCAGAACTCCAAGTCAGAAGCCAACTCCAAAGTTTCTGGAAGTTTTAATGGGTCCCACTGAGGGACACGACACAGAAAGTGTCCCCAGGCCCCAGGCAGAGCAGAGAACTGCAGGCAGTGATGACAGGTGGGGACAAAGAGAAGCCAGGTCTTGGTGCCCCGGGCCACAGCAGCCTCTGTGCCAGCAAGGACACTGAGGAGACCCCTTGTCCTGAGGCCCTGGGGCCTCCTGGCACAGCCCCAGCAAGGCTGGGCACTGTCAGCCCCTTGTCCTGCCCTCAGCATCCCCCTCCCATGCCAGTGGCCTCCAGGATGTGCTGGAAGGAGTCCCTGGGGAAGGAGCCTTGGTCAGCAATGGCCCTGGGGGGCTCCTTCATGCTGCCAGGGACTGCAGGTTTTTCCAAGGACTTTGGGTTTTGCTTTTGCCTTGGAGTCTCTGAGAGGTTTTTGCAATCCTGGCCTCCAATTCTCTGCTTTAATTGGTCCCTTGAGAGGCTTTGTCAGTAACAACACTCAGTGGGGCTCATTAATGCTTCAAGGTACTTCAGTTCTTTTAGGGCACTTGGTGTTTCCCTTTTCAAACTGACTCTAGGAAAAGTTTGTGCAATCATGGCCCCCAATTATCTCCTTTAACGAGTCCCTTGGGATTCTTAGCCCGTAACAACACTCAGTGGGGTTTATTAATACTTCAAGGTACTCAGGGTTAGTTTAAGTACTTCTTTTTGACACTGAGTGTCTGAGAAGTTTTTGTGCAATCCTGGCCTCCAATTATCTGCTTTAATGAGTCCCTTGAGAGCTTTGCACTGACACACAGTGAGGCTCAGTAATGCTTTGAGATACTCAAGATTTTTAAGATGCTTTGAATTTTCCTTTGAATTTTCCATCCCACGCTGAGTCTCTGAGAGGTTTTTGTGCAGTCCTGGCCTCCAGTTTTTTCCTCTACAGACCTCATGAGGAGCCTGTGTTGGGCATTGACGATTGTGGGACCCATTAGTGCTTCAAGACACTTTGGAATTTTCTTCTGACTTTGACTCCTGGAAAGGTTTGTGCAAACTCCTCTCAGGCTCTGAGGTTCCAGGGCTCAGCACCAAATGCACCACGCGGCTCATTAGGATCAAGCAAGTGCTGACAAACCATGGCTGTGCCTTGATTTCCCTCTGGTCTGGTGCAGTTCACTAGGAAGTCTTTTCTCCTAACATTTTGGAGAAATATTTCATAGGGCTTTTAATAAACCCACATTCCTATTTTCAAGGGTGTATTTTTCTCTTCAGAGAAGAGGTGACTGCAACATTCAGGGATTGATATTGACTCAGGGTCTCTCCTCAGGAGGTCTGGCCTGCTCAGAGAAGCTGTGCCTTGAGGTCTGACCCAGTGTGGACAACCTTGCTCTACATTCCCCAATCCTATCCTGTCTTTCCTCACTCACCTGGGACCTGCTTTGCTTGGAGAACTGGCTGCACTCTGGCAAAGATGGGTTTTCTTCCTTTTTTAGCAATCTAAAACTCCAAAGTTTCAGACAATCTCAAGTGTTAATCGTTAAAAACAGATGTGACCATGGACAGAGACTCTGTAATTGGTTAAAGTCAGAAAGTGGTATTTTTATTAACACCAGCAGATGGCACAGGAGTCGTCTCTGAAAGGTGTGACCGCCCCCTACAAGGTTCTTTGCCCTCTATTTATTTCCCAAGATTTATATACAATACATGTGCATAACCCCAGCACCTCCCATCCCTGCTCTGTATTAAATGAGGCTATCAGTCCTTCATGTGTGTGCAATTCTTCTCTTGAATTGGATCAGTGACCTCAAAGGATGAAGTCAGAGGAGTCTTCCTCAGGTCTCTGTGACCCTCTGGCACAATCCAAGGTCCCCTGCTCTGTCATTGATTGATATAAAGTCCAGGTGCTGGTCATTGTTCTACTGGTTTCAATCTGTTCTTCTAATGGTTCACTTACTCCACTTCCTTCTATAAACAAGCTCATAATGGCAAACAATAAAACAATTAGCTCTAGTTTAGGCATCTAATAATCATTAACCTATCTAATTTACACCCTGATCCATATAAATTACTTCCACTGTATAGCTATAATCTTAACTCTTTAAAATCATGATTCAATGCCCCCAAATGTTGGGGTGGCCCCTGAATGTCGGGGTGTCCCCCCACAGCCCCCCCACAACTGAGGGTCATCTGTGTCCACGTCAAACGAGAGGACGCGATGGAGGCCGTCACATTCTCCCGGCCTTTCAGGGTGAGTGAGGACACCTGGGAACCCCCCAAATCACCTAGGTCCCCTCAAAGTCACCTGGGTACCCCCAAAAATCTAATGCACACCCCTACATAATCTCCTGTATCCCCCCCAAATCACTTTGGAACCCTCAAAAAGTACCTGGATACTCCCCCAAATTCACCTGGATACCCCCCCCAAATTATCTAGGTACCTGCAAAATCACCTGGATCTCCCCCAAATCACCTGGGTACACCTGGGTAGCCCAAAAATCACATGTGTTCCCTCAAAAAAATCACTTGGGTACCCCCAGAATGAATCTGGATCCCCCCAAAAATTGCCTGCATACCCCCCAAAATCACCTGGATTCCCCCTCAAAATCATTTGGATACATCTGGGAACCTCCCAAAATTCTTGGGCCCCTTCCCAAACTGGGTGGTCGTGATTCCCCCCTGCTTTGACTGGGTAGATGCGGCGTCCCACTTATCCCTTTGACTTTAATGGATAGACCTGGTGTCCCTAAATCCCTATTGACATTATTGGGGTAGACCTGGGGTCCTTAAATCCGTATTGACATTATTGGGGTAGACCTGGTGTCCCGTTTACCTCCATTTATCTTCAGTAACCCTTACCAGTGTTTCCAGTAATGCCCTGGATCTCCCAGCAACCCCAATTCCTCCCCTAGGACACTCCCAATGCTCCCAGTAACCCCTCCCACTGCTTGGAGTTTGCTCAGTTTCCCGTTTCTCCCTCCCAGTGCTTCCAACTCCTCCCCACTGCTTCCAGTTCCTCCCCAGAGCTTCCCCTTAGCCCTTCCCAGTGCTCCCAGTTTAACCAGTAAGCCTTCCCAATCAAGCCTATTAATGGTTCGATCTGGCCGTAAAATCCCCATCGACTTGAACAGGGGTAGACCTGGTGTCCCTAAATCCCTATTGACGTTATTGGGGTAGACCTGGTGTCCTTTTCTACCCATTGATTTCAATGTGTAGACCCGATGTCTTTTCTTCTCCATTCAGTTCAGTGCAAAGATTTGATTTCCTTTCCCTGCCTGTCATTTCATTAGGTAGACCTGATGTCAAAAATACCTCTGTGCATGTCAATGGATAGACCTGATATCCCAAACATTTAGGGGTTAAACCCACAAATTTCATGGTTGGAAATTGCCAATTTGGGGTGGGAAAATGCCCGAAACTCTGCTATTTTTCCCCCACAGGTGAACTCGGAGTGCCCAGAGCTGAGGGCAACACTGTAGGGCTCTGCCCTGGGCAGGCCCTGGTGCTTAGGGGAGGGGTGGCCACGCCCCAGCCACACCTGGGTATCCTCAGCCCTGAAGGCAAGAGGGCAGGGCGGGGGTGGGCATGGCTTGAGGGAAGTGGGCGTGGCCACCACACACATGGCACACCTTGATGGGTGACATCAGCTCTGCCACCTCCCTGTCCCAACAACTACCCTGCACACCTGGAGGTCACCTGGGAGCCTGACTCCATCCCTCACCAGGTGACACTGCAACCTGGTGAGGCCATGGCCAATCTGACCCTGCCCACTTTAAACCACGCCCTTTCCTCACCTGGCAAAGCCCTTTTCTCACCTGGCCACGCACTTTTCACTCCCAAGTGAGGCTGAGGCTTGGTGGCAGGAGCCATTCATGGAGCAGGGGCTGTTCTGGTGATCTACGCCCCATTTTCTCAAGCCACGCCCCCTTGCTTAAGCCACACCCACATTAAGCTGCCCATCATCCCTATGTGGGCTAAGCAACGCCCCTTTTAGCAAGCTACACCCCCTTGGGTGTAGCCACCCCCCTTCCCCAAAGCCACACCCCTTTCATAGGCCACGCCCACCCACAGCTGCCCTTTATCCTATGTAGTTTAGCCATGCCCACCAATGCCCTATATAGTGAAGCCCCGCCCCTTTCTGCCCAAGCCACGCCCCTATCTCTGCAGTTGGCCCCGCCCCCAGGCCGGAGCTGGGCGTGGCTGAGGCTCAGGTGTCTTAAAATGGGGGTTTGGAATGCAGATATGGTGTGGGTTTTTCTTGTTGGTTGTAGTTCTTGATCCTGGTTTATTTGCATTAAAACCCTACAGACTGGCTGGCTTAGCTTGAACACCTGCACAGATGGAGAGATGGCCTCCCACCCTCCCCTCTGTGTAGCTGAGATGGGCAGAAGGAGAGAACAATTTCTCTTTCTGCTGTGAAATCCAGCAGGAAGCTGACAGGGTTACCCCAGAGCTGCAGAGAAGGCTCTGTGGGATGAGCACATGACGTTCTTGAAGCTGTGTGCTCACCCTGAGGCCTGCACAGAGGGGTTGCTCTGGGTGCCTCAGCCTGTTTGGTGCTGCCTCTTGCACCATTCTGGCCGTGCTGGCACAGCACTCACTGCTTGCCCAGCATCGCTGTCACCTGCATTGTCCCTGTTCATGACCTCTACATGCTGGCAGGAGCAGTGCCCATGCAATGGGATGGAGTGAGACTTGGAAAGAATCCTCTGCAGTTGCCATGAGTTTGAACAGATGTACAACCTCTGCCGTGCCTGGCAAGTGTTTCCTGGCAGCCCACAGTGCAGCCTGCAATCCCTGGGAGTTCACAGGGTGCACTCTGCACTCTAGCATCCATTAATGGATGCAAGGAGTGAAGTGCTTTTCCTGGCATTCCTGCCTAAAATTGGATGGGTTTGAGATTGAATGTTCAGCTTAGGCAAGTTTTGTCCTCATCATGGAAGTGCAGTTATCTGCACTAAGGAAACCTTCTTAGTGCTACACTCTCCATTCCCTGCTTTCCAGCCACAATGTCCACAGCCTCTTTGTGGAACATCCTCCCCTAAATTTCCTTCTGCTGCCCTGACTGCAGGAAGGGCTTCAAGCACAACTCCACCCTTGTCAGGCACCGGCACATCCACACTGGGGAGAGGCCCTACGAGTGTCCCCAGTGTGGGAAGAGCTTTTCCAGGAGCTCTCACTTGACCCAACACCAACAGAGGCACCAATAAGGGAAGCCCTGCGAGTGCCCCAACTGTGGGAAGAGCTTCATGCTCTGCTCCAACTCCATTCCCGATTGGAGGACACACGTTGGGAAGAGCCCTGGTGATCCACCTTCCCAGTGATTCAGGTTGGGAAGACACCTGGCTGGGGGTCTCCACATCTTCCTGGACCCCCAAAGGCACTTGGATGAATGGGGCAGGGGAAGCAGATCCTGCAGGTGGGACAGGGCTTGGGCTCAGGGCAAGGTCCTGCCCTGCACACCTGGCTCAGGTGTGACCCTGCCCCAGGAAGGGAACGGGACATTCCCATCCCCACGGATCAGGTCTGGCAGCAGCACTGGGAGCATGGACATGGAAATCCTGGAGGGGACTGGGACCACACTGAGGGCTACTGGGAGTAACTGAGAATGACTGGTACATGCTGGAGGTAACTGGGATATACTGGGAACGATGGAGATCATGCTGGGGGCAACTGGAACCATACTGGGGATCCTGGGGTGACTGGGTATGAGCATGCTGGGGGAAACTGGGATATACTGGGAGTGTCTGGAACGATACTGCAGGGGACAACATTGGTAACAACTGGGACCATGTTGGGGGCAACTGGGAGCAACTGGGTGTGAGTATGTGACAGGACAGCCAACTTGATAGCATATGGGTAGAGCAGTGGATGATATCTACCCCAGCTTTACCAAAGCCTTGGACACTGTCTCCTACAACATCCTTAAATAAAAACTGTCCATGTGCCCGGGGAGGAAGACAGAAAAATGGATGGGTGGTTGGGCCCAGAAGATTGTCATCAGTGGCACAAAGTAGAGCTGGAGGTAAGTCCTTGTGCTCTGACCCCCAGGGGCTGATAGCGGGGCAGATACTCTTTAAAGTCTTCATGAATGGCTGGGCTGGAGGTGCAGTTTACCCTCAGCAAGTTTGCAGACAACACAAAAGTGGCAGGAGCAGCTGCTACACCAACTGCTTGTGCTACTCAGAGGGACCTTGGCAGGCTAAAGAATTGGCCTGATGGAAATCAGATAAAGTTCAACAAAGGGAAGTGACAAGTCTTGTGCCTGGGGAGGAATAAGCCCATGCACCAACAGCTGCTGGAGGCCAACTGCCTGGGAAGCAGCTTTTCTGTTACCTTGCCTTGGTGCTTTGGGGCTGTGCTGCCAAGCAAAGGCAGGATGCGTGCAGGCAGAGCAAGCAAGGGTTTGCCCCTGGCCCTGCCCTGCCGTGCCCGGCCAGCCCCGGGAGCCGCCGCGCCCGCGCTGTGCCCGCGGCCCCGGCTCTGGGCGCTCGTCCCCGCCGAGTCCAGCCCGCGCCGGGGCCACGCCGGGCGCGCGCTGAGCCGAGCGCAGCGCCCCCCTCAGGCCGCGCGCCACCGGTGCAGCCGCGGCCGTTGCGCTCTGGCCGTTGTGGCACAGGCGGCGATCGACGCCATGGCGGAGGTGCCGCTGCCTGATGGGCTCAGCGCCCGCACCTTCCCTGCCAAGCTGTGGCACCTGGTGAACAGCCCCCGCGTCCGCTCTGTGCGCTGGGACAGCCAGGCCCGGGGGCTGCTCATAGACCGCTCCCTCTTCCAGCGGGAGTTGCTCAGCCCGGGCGGCGCTCGGGGCCTGGCCCCGCACACCTTCAGGGCCACACAGTTCAGCAGCTTCGTGTGCCAGCTGAACCGCTACGGCTTCCGCAAGGTGCCGGGCCGGGCTGGCGCTGCTGCGCCGGGCGATGCGGGGGCCTGGCTCCATTATAGCAGCCCCTGGTTTCGCCGTGACCGCCCTGAGCTCCTGCTCCGCATCAGGCGCCGGAGCGCGGCCAGCAGGCAGCGGCTGGCGGCGGGGCGGGAGGGGCGCAGGCGGGGCGGGAGCGGCTCCCAGCAGCTCCCCGGGGCGCGGCCGCTGCCGGACGGGCGGCGCAGGCGCGGTCGCTTCATGGCGCTGCCCAGGGAGCGGCCGCCGCTGCCGCCCGGGTGCCCGCCCAGCGGCTTCCTCCTGCTGCACAGGGAGCGGGCGCTGCCAGGCGGGCAGGAGCTGCGCCGGCCCCGGCCCGGCCGTTTCCAGCAGCCGCCCAGGGAGCGGCCGCCGCTGGCCCGGCGCCCGCCCTGCAGCTTCCACCTGCTGCACAGGGACCGGCCGGGGCCGGCCCGGCGGGAGGGGCCGAGCCGCTTCCAGGAGCTCTACGCGGAGCGGCCGCTGCCCGCCCAGCGGGAGGTGCCCCGGATCCCTCCCTCCCAATTCCTCGGGTTCCAAGGCGAGCGACTGGGGCTGCTCGGATGGGAGGGGCCACCCAGCCGCTTCCAGGAGCTCTACGGGGAGCAGCTGCCTCCGCTCGACCGGGAGGTGCTCAGGTTCCAGCCTTGCAGCTTCCAGCAGCTCCACGGGGAGCAGCATCCCCCAGCCTCCAACCCAGCAGGTAGGAAAAGAATCCTAGCCTTGCTTTTCCAAAAGGTGATGAAAAATGATTCTTTAAAGTATTTTTTCCCAGTGCTCCGTCGTTCTAAGACAGAAATTGTCAAGCCAACTAGAAAGGGACACTAGAAAGTCAAAAGATTCTCTGCCTGGTTTTCCTGTGTGCTTTCTCTGATATTTGATCCAAGGCAGCAATAGAGCTCTGTGTCCCAAAGCCACACTCTGGAGCCTGACTCACGGGTTTGGATTCTTGCAGCTGCACTGGGCACTTCAGACCCTCATGCTCCAGCTGGCAGTGCTGGCTGTGCAGCATCAACGGCCTCCAGCTCAGCGCAGAATGCACCTGCAGGAGAGGAATCACCCCAGCTGGATCTTGGCCTGGCTGTTGAGAAGATGATCCAGGAGATCAGGAGCTCCCTGCCTGAAAGGTCTCCCTGTGCTCAGGTAACCCCATTGGATGGGGATGAAAAAGGCTGGACTGAGAGTTTTGAATGTTGTTACATGGCTGAGAAGCAAAGGTTTCTTGAATTTAATTCTTTTCATTCCTTTTTAATTATCTAATTGGAGATTGTAACATGGCTGAGAAGCAAAGGATTCTTGAATTTAATTATTTCCATTCTTATTTAGTTATCTGATTGGATGTTGGTACATGGTTGAGAAGCAAAGGATCCTTGAATTTAATTCTTTTCATTCCTTTTTAATTATCTAATTGCACATTGTAACATGGCTGAGAAGCAAAGGATCCTTGAGTTTAATTATTCCCATTCTTATTTAGTTATCTATTTATTCTTGATCAAGCAAGATTTCCAAAAGAAGAGGGAATGAAAAAGTCTTCCCCCACAGTGAGGATGAGAGGTGTGAGCCTGTGCTGGCCACCTTTGGTTGTTCCTTTTCCTTGGGAAGAATGCCTCGTGCAGGGGCATTTGTGGTGATGCTGTGTAGGTTCTAACAGGCTTTGTTGGGTGGGAAAGAAGAGAAGAGTGTTTGGAGAATTGCCACTGAAGGCAAAGTGTCCCGTGCAGGGAGGGGCACGCCAGAGGTGTCTCTGTTGCAGCAGCAGATGTGGGCTCTGCCTCTTTTGGGTTGGAAGGCCAAGGCAAAGCCAGGGCTGGGCTGCAGCTGCTGCTGCTGCTGCTGCTGTGTGAGCCCTGCCGTGTGTGTGGGCGCTGCCAGAGCCGTGTGTGGGGATGGGCTGGAGCTGCAGCTTCCTTGTCCTTTTGTTTGACACATTCAGTCTTTGGATTAGGAATCTCATTTCCCTTAACTCTTGCCTCTTTCCAGACTTGCCTGGAGAGTGAGTGCTGGCACAGGCCTTTTTGCAGACTATTAGACATGCTGGCCAAAGAATGTCTATTTCTCTTGCTGTGCAGACCCATTGCCTACAGTACATTTGTGATTTAGGAAGGGCAGAGTCAGGGTGGGGAGTGGGATTTTCTGGATTTAGCAATCTCTTATTCTCAAGTGGAATGTCTTTTGTCTTTTGTAAACTCACACATAGCAGTGTTCCCTTTGTGTTACACGGCCTTTGGGGTGAAGAACAGTTAGTGTATCCCTGATGTGATTCCAAGAAAATGCTGAGTGATCTTTGGGTTTCTTTCTCTCTGTTTTCTTTCAAGGGGAATATTAATGTTGCCCCTGGGTCTTCAGGAGAGGACACCATGAACAGGGCTGCAGCAGAGGAAGCTCCATCTGGCACCGAGAGCTGCGGGAACAGTTCCCCAGAGCCCGAGGAGCCTGGTAAGGAGAGAGCCCCCATTGGTTTAGAGAGGTGTGAGACGGCTGCTCTGAGCCTGCCTGTGACAGGAAGGGAGATCAGAAGCGTTGAGTTCTTGTCTGCAGGGCTGGTGCTTCCTGCTGCCTTTAGTTCCAATCCTGCACTGGCACAGGCTCCCCGAGCCCTGCCCTCCACGCTTCTCCAGAGGCTCTGACACTGAGTCCTCTGCTGTGGCAAGAGAGCAGGGACTAAACCTGACATTGTGGGAGTTGTGTCACCAACCTGCATGTCCCAGTTTGGTTCATAACTCAGCTCACAGCACCCTTCAGCTTCAGCCATTTCAGCGAGGGCTGAGGTCTCTCTGTCAGCACAGAGAAAGAACAAGGCTGGGCTTCTTTGGGGGAGCTGGGGCTGTCTGTGTTTCAAGCTCTTGTGGTGCCATTGGCACTGCGAGTGCTGAGACTTTATGGAGGTACTCGAATGCTTTACACAGTTTTGGGAACTTGGCAGGATCCCTGATCTCTAAAGAGCAGGCTTCAAATTCCCAAGTGAGAGTCTGCCTTTCAGGCCATCTTTTACAGTCCGTGACAGAAGGACAATTGCTGCCCAAGGGAAACGTGCACAAGGGCCAATATTGACTCAGTGTTCTCTTTTCTTCCAAGATCCCACATGATCAACATCTCCTGGTGGGGTGCCCTGCATGGCAGGAAGAGACAGAGGGAGAGCCTGTGACTACCAGGCAGGTAGACTCCCTTTGTCTATAATATACATTTAGAATTATGTAGTTATATTTATCTATCTATAAAATTGATTTTTATACAAATACAGTATATTTATGGTATATATAGATTTAGATTGAGATTTTATATTTATAGTATATATAGATTTTTATTTAGGTTTATATAGTTATAATACTGTATGCATAGTTATATTTATAGATATACATAGTTACATTTATCTATACAGATAGCTACTTTTTTTATATTTATATATTTATTTATTTATTTTTATAAATGTGCATAATTATATACTTTGAGTTACATGGGCAATTAGGTCCATAGATTAGTATCTATATAAGTACAGACTAGTTTTTAACCTCTTTCCCTCTCTCCGTTTGTCCTTTTCCCCTGTGCCCCCTCTGTCCCTGTTCCTGTGCTGGGTCCGAGCTGGCGGCCGGGCCGGGCGGGGCAGCAGTTCCAGCCCCGGGGGTCCCTGGAGCGGTGGCAGCTGCCGGTGGCCCCAGGCAGTGTCCCCTGAGGAGCTGCTGAAGGACGGTGAGACAGAGGGGCCTGAGGGGGCTGAGGAGGCGGTGACACTGCAGGGACAGTGACCTTGAGGGGCTGGGGGGACTGAGGGGTGTGGGGCAGCAGAGGGCAATGGTGGCACTGAGGTGACAGGGAAGTGGCACAGGCTGAGGGGGGTGGCGGGTCTAAGGGGACAGGATGGGTCAGAAGGGATTGAGTGGGGTGAGAGGACCGTGAGGGGCTGAAGAAACTGAAGGGGGCCGGGGCTTTGCCCAGGGGCTGGTGGGGCTGAGGGGATGGAGGGGGCCAGCAGGGAGCACAGAGGGCTCTGGGACTGCAGCTCTGCCAGGCCTGGGAACCAATTCCAGAGCCTCCACTTTTGTCACAGCTGCCCTGAAGACCTTGAGGACAGGCGGAGACTGACAGGAGCTTTCAGGGAGAAGCTGAAGGCCACCAGCAAGAGCAGTGGACAGGGAGCTGCTGCTGCCAGCCCAGAGCCCGGTGAGGCCACAGGGCCAGTGAGGCAGGGTGGGGCTGAGGGTGGCGTGGGCTTTGGCCGTGGGCTTTGGCCAAACTTTTTCTTTCTAACCCTCCTGGGGAGGCACTGAGATTTTCCCTTCCCTGACTGAAGGGCAGGTGCTGCCAAGGGAAACGTCCCAATCCTGACTCAGTGTTCTCTTTGCTTCCCAGATGTCCCATCTGCTATCCCTGTCCAGGAGAGCTGCTCTGCACGGGAGGAAGCAAGGACAGAGTTAAAGGCTTTGAAGATGGGATGGGTGGAATCCCTCTGCTTAGAGTTCTGTTTAAAGATAAATGGACTTGAACATCGAGAGGGATAATTATATAGATATTTATATATCTGTTTTGATATTTGTATAGGAATATTTCTATATGTATGTTGTTATATTTATGGATATATGCTATGTATATATGTGTGTATATATGCATATGTTTTTAATTACATGTATGTGTATATATGTATCTAAGTATATGTATATAGAAGTATGTTGTTCTACCTGTGTTTAGTTCTATTTCCTACACAGGTTTTTCTATTGATGTAGTTATAGTTATATGTCTATTTTAAAAGGTATATTGGTATTTTTAAAGTAAATATGTCTATTTTTATATTTACATTTCTGTATTGATTTATTTATGGATGTAATTCTATTTACATATGTGTGGAGAGTTATAGCTGTATATTTGTCTTGATGCAGTTGGATGGATATTTAGATTGGTACAGTTACCTATTCACAGAGGGTTTTTTTTTATGTATCTCTCTCTATATATATTATGTAATACATAATATTTAATCTATATTTTCTTCTGTATGTAAAGTTATTATATCTGTCTGTCTTTCTATTTAAACATGTATGGAGATGTATATTTGTATAATTGTATCAACTGAGCTCTTGGTGGAGAGCTATTTAGATAGAAATACTGATATTTTTGTATTCCTAGATGGGCTTTAAGCTTGTAGTAATATGTAATAAATTAAGTTGTTGAAAACCTAATGGATCTTTGTGTATAGTGAGTTGTTGCAAAGGTTGGCAATAAATGAAGTTTCTGTTAACTGAAGTTGGTATTTGTATATTTTTTACATAGCATTGTTGTAAAAATCTAATAAATTCATTTTTATACTTTAATTGACATCTGCATAGTTCTGTATTTTCAGCGTGGGTGTAGAAATTTGTAATAAATGACATTTTTCATGTGAAATCAATTCTTGTGTATTTGTCAATCAGCAGTGCAGCTGTTGCCATCTGCAAGAAATTACAATTGTCAGCTGCGCTGGGTGTTTTGTGATTGGTGCTGCCAGAGCAATGAGCAGATGGATATGCTGGAGGATTTGGGCCATGAAAATCTCCAGCCATGCCCAGCACGTGCCCCACTTGCACTCAGGCTGGCCCAGGAAAGCGCAGATTTGGGATGGCAGCAGAGCCACACGTTGGCTCAGAACTCGCTGCAAAGGCCTGCTGAGAAAAGTGCGGGACTGCACGGAGCGTCCAACTCCAACCAGAGCCACCCAGGGAGGACAAATCCACCCCCATGGCACGGGCAGCTCTTTAGCAAGCGCTCCAAGTGTCCCTCTGAAGGTCATCCTGGAGCCCAGAAGCCAACAGGGATCTCTTGGAACCCTGGGCCTGAGAATTTCAGACTTGCTGTGTGACAGGCACTGACCCCCAAGGAAACACTGCATTTGATCTGAGGCCTTGGAAAAGGCTTCCAAAATTGAATGACAGAACTGGGATATGGGTGTGTGTTTGAATAGAAGTGTGTAATATCATATGGTGGAAAACTTAGATTTAAGGTTTTAGTATATAGTAATATATATGTAAAGCAAGATGGAGGATTTAGGGTTTAGGCTAAGTCCTTTTGCACTTGCTTCTTCATGGGTCTTGGTGGTATTTTGTAATTGGTAAGAAAATCCACATTGTGGACTATGGGTGGTTGGTTATTGGGTTAAAAGGAAAATAATTTAGGTTTCATTTCATAATTGGACAGTTTGTTCTTCAAAGACCTTGGAAAGAGATAGAGACTGAGCCATTTTCTACTTTGTTAGCTAGAACTCACAGCTTGTGAGACTGTAACATAGATGAGAATTAATAAATATCTGAGTCCAAACATGAAATCTGTTTCTCGAGCATTTAATCCCAGCTCTAACAGAAAAAGAAGACAAAATGCCACAGGGACCCTGAGCCAGCTCTGCTGCCTTTGGCAGCACTTGGGCAAATGAGCTGCAGTAAGGGGGAGGCAACAGTGACTGTGACTGCTGCAGGCTGGGGATGCAGGAAGGGCCATGGACACTTGTGCTGAGATGCTCCAGAATCCAGAAGGATGCTGGAGAACTGGGAAGCACCAAGTTCTCACAGCCACTCCAAGGATGGAAGCCCTTGGTGTGAAGTTCCCTGGAGGAACTGGCAGGGGGTTGCTGCAGGGATCAGCAGGAGCAGAATGCAGCAGGATCTGCTCCTTTTCCTGGCTCTGTGTGCAGGTCACAGGCTGTGATGGCCCCTGCTCCCACAGAGCCCTTGCCCATGGAGGCTGCAGGGGAAAAGCAATCCCATGGCAAAGAGAGGCTTTGCACTTGAATTCCAGTGCTCTTGTGTTTCAGGCTTGAATGGCTCTCATGCCAAAGCACAGCAGGTAAGAAGGGCTTGGGGAGGCAGAGCCTTTAGAGGAAAGAGAGATCAGGCACTCACATGCCTGAAACTCCTTCACTACAATAAACCTTTTCTAGTATTTATATATATTATATATAAAATATATATAATAAATATAATGTAATAAACCTGTGATAACCCATCTGCTTGCTGTGTACTGATACACTTTGTAGCAGTGAACATTATAGGAATGCCAGATTCTTATTTAGCATCATGGCACGCTGCTGCTTCATTGCAGAACTGCCTCAGTGTGGAGAAAATCAGCCTAATTTATTGTCAGTTTAAGTAGATGCGGTGAGAAGCAGTGATACGGATTCAAAGAGATTTTCTAACCTCGTCATCCACAGGGAATTTTGTGCTGCCTTTTCTTCATTGTTGCACAACATTTTGAGTCGTTCTGTATCCTTCAGGGAGGTATCCACTAGTGATAGAAAGGCATTATGGCACTCATTCTCTTTTAACACATATTTGCACTAAGCTGTAGCTTAACTAAGAAACTAGTAACTTAGTACACTTAGATTTTCTTTAGTCATGTACTGTGGAATAAATGGCAGAGGAACAGGCACTATCCAAGCTGTAAGAACAGCAGTTCTTGGTCTTAACATTGTGTACAAGAAAGCACCACAATCTGAATGATTCACCTCTTAGGTAAAACCAGAATGGTTCATGGTGTAAAACTAGCAGGTGATGGAAATAACCAATGTCCCTGGGCTGGGGCAGAAGCCTGGGAGTCCAACGCTGGAAAAAGAGAGCTGGCAAAGGCAGCCCAAGCTGCAGGCAGGCATTGGCTCAAGGCAAGAGGGAGCTTGTGTTGTGTTTTATCTCCTGTTTGCCAGTCAGGATTAAATGCTCGAGACAATGTTTTGTGTTCAGACTCAGATGTTTATTAATTCTTATCTATATTACAGTCCCACAAATAGTGAGTTCTACAACACTTCTAGCTAACAAATCAAAATGGACCCCATCTCTTTCTCTACAAGGTATTTTAAGGATGAATGTCCAATTAAGAAAGGACACCTAAATTATTTTTACTTTTAACCAATAACCAATCACCTTTGGCCCACCATGAGGATTTTTCTACCCAAGTACAAAATACCACCCAAACCCATGAAGAAGGTGAAAAAGAAGGACCAAGCCTATGCTCTAAAACCTCCATCTTTCTATATATATATATATGTTACTATATTCTAAACCCTTAAACTCTAAGTTTTCCTCATGTGACATTGTACACTTCTATTCAAACTACACATCCATAATCCCAGTTTTGGAAGCCTTCTCCAAGGCCTCAGGTCAAATGTTTTCTTGGGTGCCAGTGCCTGTCAGCACAGCAAGTCTGAAATTCTCAGTGCCCAGGGTTCCAACAACAACTGTCAAGTTTGAGCAGGCCAGCTGAGGACAAGAGAGGCTGCTGCTTGCTGTAAAAGTCGTTTATGAAGTGGCTGGATCAGTCTCACAAAGCTCCGAGTGTTACAGGCCGTGCCATCGTGCAAAATGCCTTCCTGCATAGAGTCCCCATGTGCCAAGCAGAAGCAGCAGCAGCACCCCTGATACAATGCACTCTATTCATAAATCATCCAGGCAGCCACAAACACGATGCTATTGCTGTCTTTTTGACCTATCCTGGTCTAACACAGTTGGGCGACAATGGTCATCATTTCTTACACAAGGCCTACACCCTATCTATTCTGTCTAGCAATGTTAGCAATGCTCTGTTATATTTATGTTATGTCTAGGACTGAGTTAACTTTGTACAAGGTAATGCTGCTGAAATTTAAACTGGATTTTAGGGCTTTTCTATCAACCAATGCAGTCTCTTATTTGAAAAGGCACTTAAGGCATTTTTTACTCACCTAAAACTAAAACTTACATCCCCACTTCATGTCTGTGTGACTTGATGTATCACAGTTTCTTCAAGAGTTTGAAACCAAGCCCTGCATTCTTTTCTGCCTCTAAGCCTGTGTGCACGGGGTCCTGGGAGATTTCTGTCTGGTTTCCAACAGGGCTGGGAAACGACTCCATGGGTCTGTTCCCTCCTCGTTCCCAGGTCTCCACATGGTGCAGGTGGTTTCCAGCTATGTCCTCCTGTCCAACAGAGAATCCACGGATCCCACCAGTACAGCTGTGACAGGTGGGATTTCGTCTCCTTCCAGCTCGGATCTGGGAGCTTTGCAGTGTCCGACGGTGCCACCTGGATCACCCAGAGGTGCTGGGAATCCAAAGGGATCATGGTGGAGCAGATGAAGCTTTACCTGGGACACACCTGTGTGGAAGGGCCCCCAAAATACATCAGATATGGTTGGGAGGCTCTGGAGCACAAAGGTGGGTGTGGGAGGGGAAGGGGAATTCCTATTGGAATGTGGGATTCAGAAATGGGGGGACTTGGGAATGCAGGAATTCCCATGGCAATTCTGTGGCTGGATCTCACTCTCATCTCAGACAGGTGAGAATTCCATGGATGGATCTCCCCCCATTCCCCTTCCATGGGAATTCCATGGGGAAATGATTTGAATTGATGACCAATCCAATGACAGCAGTGAGAAGAGAAGGAATCCCTGCTGGGATTCCTTGAGACATAAATCCCAATCCTGTCCCCAGGCCGGCTCTGTTGTGCCCATGGCAGCTCCAGGGGAGTGCCCTGTCCCTGCCTGAGCCCAGCACGAGCCTTTCCTTGGGTGTTCTCTGCCCTGCCCGGGGCAGGAGGGCACTGCTGGAGTGGCTTTGGTGGCCCCGGGGGCTGGGCCAGTTCCCCCAGGGGGCCCAGGTCACTCCCAGTATGGGCCCTGTGGCTCCCAGTCACCCCCAGTATGATCCCAGTCACTTTCAGTTACACTCAGTATGATCCCTGTATCATCCCATCACTCCCACTATGATCCCAGCCTGGTACCAGGTGTTCCCATTCACCCCTACTGTAATTCCAGGCACTCCCAGTATGGTTCCAGTTATCCCCATTGTGTTCTCAGTCACTCCTCTTACGGCTCCAGTCCTTCCAGTATGATTCCAGTATGAACCCAGTCACTCTCAGTACGGTGCCATTTGCCCCCAGCATGGTCCGAGTTGCTCCCAGTCACCCTGCATGGTTCCAGTCACTCCCAGTATGATCCCAGTCACTCCCAGATACTCCCAGTATTATTCCTGTAACTTTCTTATGTTTCTCTGTGATCCCAGTCACTGCGGTCTCTCCAGTAATCCCAGTTGCACCCAGTGTGTTTCTACTCACTCCCAGTCACTCCCAGAAGCTTCCAACATGAGTCCCTGCTCATAGCCACTCCCAGTCACTTCCAGCATGATTCCAGTCCATCCCTGTATATCCAGTTGCCCCAAGCCTGCTCCTAGTCACTTGCAGTATGATCCCAGTATGACCCCAGTCACCCTCGGTGTGGTGCCAGTATCTCCCAGTATGATCCCAGTTGTCCCCAGCCTCCCAGTTTAATCCCAGTTGCACAGATCCAGTCACTCCCAGTATGATCCTACTCTGCTGCCATCATGATCCCAGTGTCCCCCAGTATAGTCTCAGTTGCTCCCAGTCCCTCCCAGTCTGATCCCAGTTACTCTCAGTTGCCCCCAGCATAGACCCAGTCATTCCAAGTGTGATCCCAGTAGGAGTCCACTATGATCCCAGTCTCCCCAGCATGTCCCAGCCAATCCCAGTTGCCCCATGTAGACCCAGTCACTCTCAGTCCCTCTCATGTGTTGCCAGTGACCCCCAGCATGGACACAGACACTCCCAGTACATCCCAGTTACCCTCGGCAAAGTCATAGTCATTCCCAGTCACATCCACTTGGCCCAGTAAAGTTCCACTTTCAACCAGTATGATCCCAGCCATTCTCATTCAATCCCAGTGTGTCCCACAATGATCCCTGTTCCCCAGTTCTGGTCCTGCTGGGTTCCAGTGTGTTTTGATCGTGCTCCCAGTGGGTGCCAGTCATGGGCCTGGTGTATCCCAGTGTATCCCGGTGTATCCCGTGTCCCGGTGTATGCTGGTGTATCCCGGTGTATCCCAGTGTCTCCCAATGTATGCTGGTGTATCCTGGTGTATGCCAGCATATCCCGGTGTATCCCAGTGTATCCCAGTGTATGCCAGCGTATCCCAGTGTATGCTGGTGTCCCAGTCCATCCCACCTGTCCCAGTCCACCGGTCTTTCCCGGATCCTGCCCCTCCTGCCCATGGAGCTGCCACCAGACACTCCCCCAAAATGCTGCAGGGCTCGGGGGCTCCACGTTGGAACTGGGATTCTTTGATCGCCCATTCCGGAGCATCCCAAACCCCCATTCCTGAGTGCTGCGATCCCCCTGAACCCCCATTCCCAGGCATGGGTTCCACCTGCCCCCTTATCGGCACCAAAACCCTTGCACCCCTTTCCTGGCCATCCCGCCTCTCCTTGCCCCCAGAGCCCCCTTTTCCTTGGCCCATTTGCCCCCTGCACCCCTATTCCTGCCTTTCCCAGCACCCAGCCCCTCTTTCCCTAATCACTGAAGACGCTCGGGACCCCTATTCCCAGCCATCACAGGTCTTCACACCTTTTAAAGGGATTGGGGACACCGGGGACTCTCCTTCCTCTCCTTCCAGCTGGGATCCAGGGGATTCGTGGTGGCCGAAGGCGCTGCCCAGGTCACCAAGAGGCGCTGGGAACAGGATGAGATCGAGGCTAAGGAATGAAAAAATCCCCTGGGGCACACCTGCCTGGGATGTCTGTGGAAATATGTCAGATATGGGTGGGAGGAACTGGAGCAGAGAGGTGGGGAGGGTAGAATTCCCATGGGAATGTGGGATTGGAAATGTGGGATTTGGAAGAGGTAAATTTGGGAAATAAATTCCTATGGGACCTCCATGGATGGATCCCACTGCTGTCCCATTTCCATGGGAATTCTGTAGATGGATCTCACTGCCATCCCATTCCCATGGAATTCCATGAGCAGATCTCACCCCGTCCCATTGCCATGATTCCATGGATGCATCTCACAGTTATCCCATTCCAGAACCCCTGATGTCCATGTGTCTGGAAAAGTGGAACACGGGACCCTGAGGTTTTCCTGCTCACATACGGATTCACCCCAGCACCATCGGGATCAGCTGGATGAAGGGGGATGAAATCCGGGATCGTTCCCAGCAGCAACAGCACCTTCCACACCTGGGCCAGGATTGAGGCGCTGCCGGAGGAGCGGGAGCAGCACCGGTGCCGGGTGGAGCATCCCGGAATGCCAGAGCCCAGGATCTTCTCCTGGGGTGAGGCTGGGAATGTGGAACGTGGGAATTGGGAATTTGGGAATGTGGAGCAGCAGGATGGGGTTCCCCTCTCTCCTCACCATCCTGTGCTTCCCAGAGCGGAATCCAGTGGGAATCTCACCCTGGTGGTTGCTGTGTCATCATCGCTGCCATCGTCATCATTTCCTCATCAGATTCGGATCTGGAGGCTCCAATCTGGTTCCCCCCAAACCCATCCTGGGGGTCTCCCTGTTCTCCTCTCCCTCCCAAGACTGCTGGGGTCCCCCCAGACCCACCCACCCCCCTAAACTCCTCCTGGGTCTGCACACGGGGACCATGTCCCCTCCCCAGGATGATGAGGGGTCCTGGGCTGAGCCCCCCACTCAGCCCAGGGTGTGGAGGGAACTGGGGGTCCTGGTGCTGGAAGTGGCTGCTCCCAGGATGAGCCCACTTGCTCTGTCCGTGTGGTTCCAGTTTCCTCAGCACTCCCAGTATGAGCCCAGTCACTCCCAGAATGATCCTGGTCACTTCCCCTCACTCCCTTGAGGATCCATCTTGCTCCCAGTATGAGCCCAGTCACTCCCAGTCATTCCCCATTATGATGCCATTTGCCCCCAGCATAGTCCCAGTTGTTCCCAGTTGCACCCACTATTATCCAGTGTGTTCCCAGTTCTCCCAGTTGCCCCCAGCATAGTCCCAGTCATTCCCAGTATGATGCCAGTCTCTCCCAGCATGGCCCAAGTCACTCACACTTGTCCCCAGTTTCCCCCATCACGTTCCCCCAGTTCCGCCCAGCACATTCCTAAGGCGTCCCAATGTGGTCCCGGTCACCACCTGCATGATCTCAGACACTCTCGGTATATTCCAGTTTCCCTGAACATTCTCAGAGTGATTTCCAGTTGTACCCAGTTACCTCAGCATGGTTCAGTTGCCCCCAGTTTTATTCCAGTCACTGCCAGTACATCCCAGTTGTCACCAGCATGCATCCTGTCATTCCTATTTATTCCCAGTTCCTCCCAGAGTATCCCCAGTAGCTCTCAGCATGGGCCTGGGAGCTCCCAGTAACCCCCAGTCAGGGTCCATTAACACTCACTATAATCCCAGTCGGATGCCAATCACTCACAGTATTATTAAGTGTCCCCCAATGTAACCCCAGTTTCTCCCGGTAAATACCAGTATCATCACCCCAGTACCCTCTAGTATGATCCTCATAGCTCCCAGTCTCTCCCAGTATATCCCAGTCATCCCCAGGATGCTCCCAGTCATTCCCAGTTCCTCCCAGTTTCTTTCAATGTGATTCCAGTTGCTCACAGCCACTCCCAGTCTATCTCAGTAGGAGTCCAGTCACTCTCAGTGTGACCCCAGTCTCAACAAGCATGAACCCAGCTGTTCCGACTGTGATCCCACTATGATACCTGTTGCTGCCAGAACAGTTCCAGTTGTTCCCAGTTCCTCCCAGTATGATCCCACTTGTCCCTAGAATAGTCCCAGTCCCACTCAGCATGGTCACATGTACTCCCAGTTTTCCCCAGCATGGTCCCAGCTGTTCACAACATGGTTCCAGGCTCCCCAGTATGGTTACAGACACTGCCAGTATATCCCAGTATATCCCAGTAAAGTTCTGGTTACCTCAGAATGATCCCAGTCTTTCCCAGTTTCTTCCATTTGCCTCCAGCATGATCCCAGTTTCTGGCAGTTGCCTTAAGTGTGGTCCCAATTGCTCCCAGTATGATCCCAGTTTCCCCAGTGTGGTCTCAGTCCCCGCCAGCATGGTTCCAGTCCCTTCCAGTTGATCCCAGTTACTCCCAATGTGTCCACATTTTCCTCCCAACAGCAGCTCCCAGTAACCCCCAGTCAGGATCTGTTCACACCCATTGTAATCCCAGTGGCCCCCAGGATGAACCCAGTAGGACCAAGTCACCCCCAGTATGGTTCCAGTCACCCCCAGTATGACCCCAGTTACTTCCAGATACTCCCAGTATTGTTCCAGTCATGCCCTGAGTGACTGCCTGTAACTCCCAGTTTGAGCCCAGTTGCTCCCAGTCACCTCCAGCATGGTTCCAGTCCCAGCCAGCACCTTTCCAGTCACTCCCGGTCTGGTTCCAGTAGGGTCCCAGTATGACCCCAGCACAGGAACAGCTGCTCCCATTTTCCTCCACTGTGGTTTCAGTCTCTCCCGGTGTATCCCAGTTTCTCCCAGCATGTTCCCAGTCACTCCCAGTTGTCCTCAGTTGCTTCCAGCAAGATTCCAGTTGCTCACAGCCACTCCCAGTCACCCTCAGTGCAGTCCCAGTTACTGCCAGTATGATCCCAGTCTCCCACAGCATAGGCCCAGGCTCTCCCACTGTGATCCCAGTAGTATCCCAGCTGCCCCCAGGCACCTTGCAGAGCCCCAGCCATGCTGTTTGCCCCCAGCCTGCCCACGGCCAGCCTGGGGCTGCTCCCGGGGCTTTTCTGTGCTCAGCATTGGCCTGGGCAAAGTGTTCTGGAGAGAGCCTGGGCAAGCAGCCTGCAGCCCCCAGGGCCTGGCCTGAGGCGTCAGCGCTGCCCCAGCAGTGCCCATGGCCTGTCCCTGCTGCAGCCCCGGCACTGCCACCCCCAGCACTGTGCCCAGCCCCGAGAGCACTCAGGCCCTACAGCAACACCAGGGCCAGCAGGGCAGCGGGGCAGGGCCACGGCAGCAGCACTGGCAACACCAAGGGCTGCTGCTGCTGCTGCTGGGCACAGCTGCTGTGCCAGCACTGATCTGCCCCCAGCTCTGCACACAGACATTGCTGCTGCAGCTGCAGAGGAGGAAACCAAAAACGGTCATCTCTGCAGATAAGATGGCTGGGAGATCCTTGAGTTCCTTTAAAGCCACCAAGAGTGCAGCCCCTCATTGACACAGTCTGTGGCCACGGGGAAGGTTGAAAGAAATAAAATGAAAAAGGGCACAAACAATTACATTTCCATGTTGACAAGATAAAAGAATAAAAAAAAAGAACATGAACCTCCAGAAAACCACAAGAAGTATCAAAGAGAACTTTTATTACAAGATATTTGCAGAAATTGGCCAGCAGTTTAATGTTCCTGAACACATCCAGTCATCAGTCTCCACAGTGCAACCTTGAGCTCCTGGTTCCTCAGGCTGTAGATGAGGGGGTTCAGGACTGGAGGCACCACCGAGTACAGAACTGACATGGCCAGATCCAGGGATTGGGAGGAGATTGAGGTGGGCTTCAGGTAGGAAAATATGGCAGTGCTGAGGAACACGGAGACCACGGCCAGGTGAGGGAGGCAGGTGGAAAAGGCTTTGTGCCGTCCCTGCTCCGAGGGGATCCTCAGCACAGCCCTGAAGATCTGCACATAGGAGAAAACAATGAACACAAAACAGCCAAATCCTAAACAGGCACTAAGTGCAATGAGCCCAAGTTCCCTGAGGCTGGAGTGTGAGCAGGAGAGCTTGAGGATGTGTGGAATTTCACAGAAGAACTGTCCCAGGGCATTGCCATGGCACAGGGGCAGGGAAAATGTACTGGCCGTTTGCATGAGAGCATTGAGAAAGGCACTGGCCCAGGCAGCTGCTGCCATGTGGGCACAAGCTCTGCTGCCCAGGAGGGTCCCGTAGTGCAGGGGTTTGCAGATGGACACGTAGCGGTCGTAGCACATCACGGTCAGCAGGGCAAGCTCTGATCCAAGAAAGAAGAAAATCAGAAAAACCTGTGCAGCACATCCTGAGTAGGAGATGGTGCTGGTGTCCCAGAGGGAATTGTGCATGGCTTTGGGGACAGTGGTGCAGATGCAGCCCAGGTCGGTGAGGGCCAGGTTGAGCAGGAAGAAGAACATGGGGCTGTGCAGGAGGTGGCCGCAGGCTACGGCGCTGATGATGAGGCCGTTGCCCAGGAGGGCAGCCAGGGAGATGCCCAGGAAGAGGCAGAAGTGCAGGAGCTGCAGCTGCCGCGTGTCTGCCAATGGCAGCAGGAGGAAGTGGCTGATGGAGCTGCTGTTGGACATTTGCTGTCCTGGGCTTTGGGAGCTGCCATGGAGAAAAGGACAGTGAAGAGTTAGAGGAGATACCTGTAACCAAAATCAAAGCCATTTCCCATACACCCTCCCCTGGAACACACAGACACCGGTAAATGTTGAACCATTACTTGATGATCTCTGTGTCCCTTTCAATCAGAATGTTCTGATTCTGTGATTACAATTCCTGTTCTGCTTCTCTCATCCTCCTGTTGCCTATAATCAAAAAAGAAAATAAACCTTTAAAATGTTATAAGGTAAAGTAACAAGCACATTTATTGAAACTTCAGGTGTCCCAAAGGAATGGGCACACCCAGCCCCTCAGTCAGCAACCTTTTAAAGTTTATTAATTAACATATTTAACAGGAACATCCAAAAGGTAATTCAGTGTCCCCAGTTACACATCCCTGGGTCAACCCATTGGAATAAGCCAAGGGCTTATTTGCATCATTTTTTTTATGACTGCTCACACTGGTGAAAAACCAAAATGTCCTTCTTGTCGGTCCTCTTCCTGATAATAAGACTATACAGTATTTCAGGAATGTATTTATGTCTGCTAATTGTTCTAAAATCGAAGACAAAGGGTAGGAAACATGTAAGAGTTAATCAGTGGTTATACTATATAATTATGTAAAAGTTGTTGAATAGAGTTAATCTACAATTATAGATTTAAATTATATAAAGTAATAACAGAGTAAAAAAAAAAAAAAGAATAATGTATAAAAAGCAAAATCTTTATGTCATCACCTTCCCATCCTTCTCCAAGCAGGAAATTGAAAACACTCTCAGTAAAGCTCCTAATCTTTACAGCAGTGCCAGGCTTACCTTCTTTTGGCAAGTGTCCTCCGCAGCTGTGCCCAGGCTGATGTGGAGCTGGGAGCAGCCCTGCCCCACACAGCCCCTCTCAGCAGCAGCAGCAGCAGCAGCAGCCGCTGCCCTGCTCAGGGTGGCTCCTTCCCCCCACAGCTTCTCCCCAGCGCTGGCAGCAGCTCCCCGGGCCGGCTGAGAGCTGTCCCTGGCAGGCAGCAGAGTCCCTGGGCCAGCACAGCGCCCTGGGCTGCAGGACCCTGCTCTGCACCACAGCCCTGGGCACCCCTGGCTGCAGCCCCGGCTGCTCAGCCCTGCAGCAGAGCCTGGCCCCAGGGAGCTGCCTTGTGCTGGGCCTGGCCTGGGGCAGCAGGGAAACCCAGCCCTGCCCTAGGGCCACATCCCTGCCCTGCAGCAGCTCCCACAGTGCTCCTGGAAGGTGCTCCAAGCTGGGGGATGTGGCAGCTCCAGGAGATCCCTGCAGGAGCTGCAGCTTCTCTTCCCCCAGCCAGAGAGTGACTGTTTGCAAGCCTGGGAGGATTTCTCCTGCAGTGAGCCCTGAGTGAGCTCTGCTCTGTGCTGCCAGCCGAGGCTGAGCTGAAGCCCTGTGTGCCTGTGTGCTGTGCCCGGGGTGGCTGCAGGCAGTGCCCCAGCCCTGCTGGGCTGGCAGAAAAGCTGCTCATCCAGAGAAATGTGTTTTTAAGCTCTTCTTGGTTGCCAGGATCTCCCTCTGGATGATGAGCTCAGCCCAGCTCAGCAGCACAGACACAGCACAAGGACTTTAATGACCCTCTCAGGGCTTTGTGCTGAGGCCCTGAACATCAGTCCCTGAGAGGGAGCTGAAGAAACCTCTCCAGAACTCCAAGGCAGAAGCCAACTCCAAAGTTTCTGGAAGTTTTAATGGGTCCCACTGAGGGACACGACACAGAAAGTATCCCGAGGCCCCAGGCAGAGCAGAGAACTGCAGGCAGTGATGACAGGTGGGGACAAAGAGAAGCCAAGGCTTGGTGCCCTGGGCCACAGCAGCCTCTGGCCACCAAGGACACTGAGGAGACACCTTGTCCTGAGGCCCTGGGGCCTCCTGGCACAGCCCCAGCAGGGCTGGGCACTGTCAGCCCCTTGTGCTGCCCTCAGCATCCCCCTCCCATGCCAGTGGCCTCCAGGATGTGCTGGAAGGAGTCCCTGGGGAAGGAGCCTTGGTCAGCAATGGCCCTGGGGGGCTCCTTCATGCTGCCAGGGACTGCAGGTTTTTCCAAGGACTTTGGGTTTGGCTTTTGCCTTGGAGTCTCTGAGAGGTTTGTGCAATCCTGGCCTCCAATTCTCTGCTTTAATGAGTCCCTTGAGAGGCTTTGTCAGTAACAACACTCAGTGGTGCTCGTTAATACTTCAAGGTACTTCAGTTATTTTAGGTACTTGGTGTTTCCCTTTGAAACTGACTCTAGGAAAAGTTTGTGCAATCATGGCCTCCAATTATCTACTTTATCGAGTCCCTTGGGATTCTTAGTCAGTAAAAACACTCAGTGGGCTAACTCATACTTCTGAGTACTTAAAGTTTGTAAAAGAACTTTTCTTTGAAACTGAGTCTGAGAGATTTGCGCAATCATGGCCCCAATTATCTGCTTTAATGAGTCCCTTGATATTTTTAGCCAGTAACAACACTCAGTGGGGCTCATTAACACTTCAAGCTACTCCTGGGTAATTTAAGTACTTCTCTTTGCCACTGAGAGTCTGAGAAGGTTTTGTGCAATCATGGCCTCCAAATCTCTCTTCCAAGGACTCCATGAGGAGCCTGTGTTGGGCATGGACCTCAGTGAACCCAGTAATGACTCAAGACATTTTGGGTTTTTCTTCTGACTTTGATCCCTGGCAAGCTCTGTGCAATCTCCTCCCAGGCCCTGAGGTTCCAGGGCTCAGCACCAAATGCACCACGGGGCTCATTAGGATCAAGCAAGTCCTGAAAAACCACGGCTGTGCCTTGATTTCCCTCTCATCTGGTGCAGTTCTTTAGGAAGGTTTCCTGCTGCAGTTATGGAGAAGTATTTCAAAGGATATTTGGAAATATGTATTCCCATTTTAAAGACTGTATTTTTTAAATTTTCCTTTTAAACAAGAGGTGATTTCAGCATTCAGTGATTGATATTGGCCCAGGGTCTCTCCTCAGGAGTTCTGGCCTGGTTGGAGAAGCTGTGCCTTGAGGTCTGACCCAGTGTGGACAACCTTGCTCCACATTCCCCAACTCCATCCTCTTTCTTCTCACTTACCATGGTCTTGCCTTCTTTGGAGAACTGGCTGCACACAACCAAAGAAGGGTTTTCTTCTTTTTTCTTTGAAGTAATCTAAAACTTCTGAGAATCCTCATTGAAAACAGACACACTCCCGAGTGTGTGCCAAGCCCAAGGTGCCACCAAGGAGGTTCCCCTTCCCGAAGGCAGAACCATGCAAGGAATGTTTGAGACACACAGCAAGTTCTACCATAAACACAAATCCAGAATTGGCTGAAGGCAGAATTAGACCAACTGCTGAAGGACAGACAAGCTTTGAACTCCTTGCAGCTCAAAGCTCCAGCTGGGTTGTTGGGAGGTGTGTGAGTGAGGCAAGAGTGAGGGCAAGGGAACTGCAGAGAGCCCTGGAAGTGCTTCTGTGCAGCCAGGCTGTGGGGAAGGGCACTGCAGGCCTGGCCTGGGCCAGGAGTGAGGCTGGATCATCATCCCAAGCTGCCCTGGGCCATTGCAAGGGGCTGTGGCCATGGACACTGCACTGAGCCCACTGTGGCAGTGCCTTGCTCAGGGCTGGTGTCAGTGCCCAGAGGCAGAGGGGATCCCTTGCTGGGGGCTTGTGCCATGGCCACCTGCCCTGTGCCGCGCTGGCTGCTCAGGCCCCGCGGAACCAGCAGCAAACGCCACTGCCAGGGCCAAAGGCCAGCTCAGGCAGACAGAAAGGGGCAGGGCTGGGCACTGTTTCCATGGCAGCCCTCACTGGGACACCACCCCTGGGTCACCTGGCATGGCAATTGCCATGGAAACCCGGCTCCTGGGAAATGCAAGGGTGGACAAAGGTTTTAGTGGGGCCTGTCCCAATAGGACAAAGGGTGGTGGTTGTTTTAAACTAAAGGAAGGGAGGTTCAGATAAGAAGATATAAGGAAAAAAATTTGATGATGATTAGGTTGGTGATCCACTGGAACAGGTTCCCAGGGAGGTGGTCAATGCCCCATCCCTGGAAACATTCCAGTCCAGCTGGGACAGGGCTATGAACAACCTGAGCTGCTCAAAGATGTCCCTGCTCATGGTGGGGGTTTGGAGGAGATGAGCACTGCAGAGCTCTTCCCATGCAAACCATTCAAGGAGTGCATGGGGAGAAGGGGCTGCTCCCTGGACTCCATGCACTGCCTTGACTCCTCCTTGTCTCTGCTGGAGCCCACATGCAGCAGCCAAAGGCAGCCCCTTCTCTGGCCTTTGCTGGCCCTGCCTTCCCCAGGGGCTGACAGAGCCAGGCTGGCCCAGGTGACCTTGAGGCTTTGCAGGGCTCAGGCGCAGCGGCTGTGCCAGGCTCAGGGCTGAGGTCACACTCTGTGGGCTGGGGCAGAGCCCAGGCAGAAAGGAGCCCTGAAGCAGCAGCAGCAGCTCTGCAGTGCGGGCCACCAGGCCGGGCTGCCAAGGGAGGCTTGTGGCCATGGCCTGGGAGCAGCTGCTGCTGCCAAGGTGCCTTTGGTGCCTCAGGCTCTCCCTGGCACAGCTCCCAGCACGGCACTCTGCACTTGTGGCCGAGGCCTTCACTGTCTTGGGGCTGGCCTGGGGCTTTTGCTGCAGCGGGATCTGCCCTGGCCTGGCACAGGAAAGGCAGTTCCTGCTGGAGCAGGGGGCTCTGCCTGGAATTGGCTCAAACAACTCCAACAAGGCCATGTTTACTTCAAAATTGCTTCCTAGAGCACTATATTCTAATAATTTTAATAGCTCCTATACTGTGAAAAAAACCTACCTTTTTTTAATTTACTCTGTGGTGAAAATAAATCTTTCTGTCTGATCCTGATCACAATCAATCATAGCTGTATTTATATAAATATATCTGGCATTCAACCATTAATACGGGGAGACAAGTTTCATTTCAGTTAAATTCTGCCTGTCCAATCTTTTATACATAAAATTTTAAAAAAGTCTGGGGCTAGGATTGGATCTAGCTGCTCCCAGTCTCCTCTCTTACATGGAAATTTAAAGTCTAGGCATCCTGGAGGGGTTTGAGGATCCATGGTGGCTTTTGGGTGTCATTTCTCCACCTCATGACTCAGCAGGACTTTCTCCAATGAAGAAGTCAAGCTTTTGCCTGAAGCTGCCACTCTGCCCATGACAAGAACCCCAGGGAGCGTCTGGGACATCCCGGCTCTTTGGCAGCCTGGGGACTCCTGGGATGTCACTGTGGAGCCCCCGTGAGTGCCTGTGACAGATGGGTGCCTTTGCAGCCCGAGGTGCCCTGGGATGTCCCCATGGAATGGCTGTGACTGCCTCTGAGCACAGGGCTCTTTAGCATTCCCAGAAAGCCCTGGGAGGTCTCCAGGATCCTCGAGTCCAACTCCTGGCCCTGCACAGGACACCCCAACAATGTCAGCCTGGGCCTGGCAGTGCTGTCCAAACGCTGCTGGAGCTCCCAGAGCCCTGGAGCTGGGACCCTTCCCTGGGAGCCTGTTCAGTGCCCCAGCAGCCTCTGGGGGAAAAACCTTTTCCTCAGATCCAACCCAAACCTGCCCCGACTCAGCTCCAGCCCTTCCCTCCAGTCCTGTCCCTGGGCACCAGAGGGAAGAGGTTCCCACAGCCCCAGCCAGGGACGCGCTCCCAAGGCTGTTCCAGGGCAGCCAGGGCTGGCACCAGCTGGGATGCTCAGTTTCCATGGGCCAGGGTTTGGGAATGTGATTCCCCAATTTTTTGCTCCCACTAAAACCGTGTCACTGCTCGCTGCCCTCCAGCCTCCCACTGAAAGTACAAAAGACAAAGATTCCAGGCTGGGATAAGAACAATTTAATGGGAACAGAAACAAGATAAGGAACAAACAGGAACAGAAACAATATTGATAACTAACAAGATGAAACTAACAATATAAAGGGAAAACTACAAAAACATCAACTGGCTCGTCCCATCCTTCCTGGAAAGGACACCCTTCACCTTGAAGGAGAGATAGAGTCCCTTTCTCAGCCCTGGTAATCACCTGAGATGGGATCAAATACAATGATGGGCCATGGCCAGACGCTCACGTTTTTAAATCCCATCTCACGTCATTGCCAGGGGCAGGGAAAGGGACAGGTGTCCTTCCAGAATGAATCACAGGAACTGTGGGTCAGTAGGGCTCTTCCCAGTGTGCATCTTCTGATGGGGGATGAGGTTGGAGATGCACATGAAGCTCTTCCCAGAGTCGGGGAACTTGCAGGGCTTCTATTACTGGTGACTCCGTTTGTGTCGGGTCAAGGTAGAGCTGTGGGTGAAGCTCTTCCCACACTGGGACACTCGTAGGGCCTCTCCCCAGTGTGGATGCGCCGGTGGGTGATGAGGTGGGAGTTCTGCCTGAAGCCCTTCCCACAGTCAGGGCAGCGGAAGGGCCTCTCCTCTGTGTGAACGCGCTCATGCATGAGGAGATCTGAGCTGGTGTGAAACCCCTTCCCTCACTGGGGACATCCATAGGGCCTCTCCCCAGTGTGGATCGTTTGATGGCTGATCAGCTGGGATCTCTGGTTGAAGCCCTTCCCGCATTCCCCACATTTGTAGCGGGCTTTGCT
>JAJEOU010000391.1:85728-136340 GCA_021534815.1 Acrocephalus arundinaceus
TGAGAATGAGTGTTATAAAACACTAGGTTAGTTGTTTGAGACTTGGTTGGAGTCTGCAGGCTGTGCTGTGAGGAAGAAGGGTCAAGCAGGTGTCTAAGGGACAGACAGGGTCAGGTGGTCGTGCAATGGACAGGAAAGTGTTAGCTGGTCCTGAAGAAGGAAGAGAGAAGGAGTCCGAAGGCTGTGTGGAGCTGCCTGTGGGTAGGCTGCAGAAAGAAAGGTATGAGAGTTTTAGATAATAAGGGACTGATGCCTGCGTCAGTCATGACTCCACAATCAACTGGTCACAATAAATGGTGACCCCAACGTGATCCTGGCAGACGAGTACAACCCAAAGAGCAGTAAGATGGTGCAGCCCAGCCGAACTGAGCCAGGCAGACCAAGAACCTGAAGAGCAGAGCAGGTGGACCTGAGAGAAAAATAGGCAGACCTGGGAGTCTAAAAATCTGGACAAGTTGCAGCCAGGCAGGCCTGAGACCCTAAAAGCAATGTAGGCAGACCTGAGCGCCTGAGAGCAAGGATGATTTATGAGACACCGATCCCAAGGTCCGGCCACAGTTTGCGGGATCCTGGGGCAGCATGTGCCAGTGTTTGCGGCAGGACGGCGTAGCTGGAAACAGCAGCAGAGCTCTGAGAGGCGAAGGCAGAGCTGCACCAAAAGAATGTAAGAAAAGCTTGGAGTGACCAACTAACACAAAAAAAAACAAAAATGGAGGTGACCAAACTCGAAGAGAAGAAACATTATGAAAACAAGTACAGACCTGCACGAGGGGAAGCGTTGAAAAAAGCAAGACAAGAGGGAGAGAAACAGCAAGCAGACATGTTGCTTCAGTCAATGGAAGAACTGAAATTGCAGAAGACAAAAAGCAACAAAAACTGAAAAAAGACACAAGAGAATCTATAAAGCAGCAGTGGGAGCGAGAGATAGATTAGATCTATTATTCAGTTCAATGTATTTATTTGCTTTTTTTGTTTATTGTATTCGAAAGTTAATATTCCATAGGCAGAAGTTCTATAGGCATAGATATCAATAGGCACAAGTGCAAAAAATAATATTCGGTGTAAGAGAATGATGTTCTAGACTGTTAAAAGCAAAAC
Source organism: Acrocephalus arundinaceus (assembly GCA_021534815.1). Lineage (NCBI taxonomy): Eukaryota > Metazoa > Chordata > Aves > Passeriformes > Sylviidae > Acrocephalus > Acrocephalus arundinaceus. Next base: position 86,827 of record JAJEOU010000391.1, read on the forward strand.
TAAACCTAAACAAACAAAAAAGGGAGAGATAACTATTAATGAGGAAGGAACAGGAAAGATTGTTATGCCACTGTAAACTTTCACTCTGAGTCTACATTTCAAAAAACTAAGGTACCCCATCTAAGGGTAGGTTTGTCTAGGGAGAAGTGTCTTTTGGAAACTTTTCTTGGTTTCCAGGAGCTGCCTCTGTGCCAGGAGGGTGGCCCTGCTCAGCAGCACAGACAAAGCACAATGACTTAATGACCCTCCCGTGGATTTGGTGTTGTTTACCTTCAACTCAGTTCCTGCGAGTGTCTTTAAAACTTCTCAATAACTCAAAGTAAAATTGAAACCATGAAGTTTCTTGAAGTTTAAAGGGTTCCCGCTGAGGGATATGACTGAGAAAATACCCTCAGTTCTAGTTAGAGCAGAACACTGCAGGCAGTGATGACAGGTGGGGACAAACAAGGGAAAGGTGTCTCTAATGCTCAGCAACCTGGATGTGTTTCAGGAATCCAAAGGGCCAAGGCCTGAGCCCCAGCCCCTGGCAGGCAGATCCTTTCCCTCTGTCCTTGCTCAGGGCTCTTCCCAGGCCACTGGGATGTGGGGATGTGTAATGCCAAGGGCAGCACCATGGGGCAGCCCCTGCCAGGCTGCTGAGCAGGGACAAGGATGCAATGAGGCCCCAGGCCTCCAAGGATCACTTGTTCACTGCTGGCCTCAGGCCCAGGGCCAGCAGCCATGGCCAAAGTGCTGCAGGAGTTGGCTGTGTCAGGGCCTTTCAGCTGCTGCCCATGCCTGTGCCCTGTGCAGCCCAGGCTGTCCTATGGTGTCCATGCCCTGTGCCTCTGTCCCTGCAGGCTGTCGTCATCCCCCGGCTGCCCCACCTGGCTGGCCCCTTCCTTTGCTGACAGCTCTGCATCCTGCCTTCCTCTGCCTGGGAACACAAAGCCTTGGGCTTGATACCTAAAGGGTAATTTTAATTAATTTAACTTTAACTGTGCCTGTGAATTTTTAGCACAGGAACAATCTTTTTTGACCCAGCAGGGCTCTATGAAACAAATGGTCCGTTGTGATACTGCAGATCCAAGGACACCACCGTGAAACTCTGGAACCTCATGAAGCCCAGAGGCCATTGTGACACTGAGAAACCTCATGGAATCAAAAGTACATTATGACAGAGAAAGGCTTCATGGAACCAAGAATCCATTGTGAAAAAGCAAGGCCTTGGCTGAGCAAGGGAACCATTGTTGAAAGTACAGAGACTCATGGAACCACAGGATCTCTGTGACACCGCAGGGCCTCATGCAGCCAAGGGACCATTGTGATCCTGAGGAGCTCAATAGAACCGAGAGCACTTTGACACTGCAGGACTGTATGGAATCACAGACACCATTGTGACACTCCGCGGCCTCGTGGAACCAAGGGGACCATTGTGTCATTGTGCAGCTCCATGGAACAAAGGAAACCATTTTGATATTGCAAGGCCTCATGGAAGCCAGGGACTATTGTGACAGTATGAGGCCCCATGGAAACAAGGGGCCAGTGTGATACAGCAGGGCCTTGTGGAACCAAGGATCCAATATGGAATGACCATTGTCATATGCTCCAGCAGCAGCTGGAGCTCAAAGAGGACTGCATGGCCCTGTGGATCCAAGGGAACAGGGAACAGGTCTGGATGGCTTGGCCTGACTGACTCAACTGACCTCGGCATTTTTGGGGTCTCTTCTCATGCACCCCTGAAACACTGAGGCTTTGGGCTTTTCTTTCTGTGGAAAAGAACCATCCCTCCTGCCCAGGCACCCATGGCCAAAATTAGTACTTCTCCAAAATTCACTGTGTGCAAATGTTTCTTCCAGACAAAAGCTGCCAGGACAGGCAGGCCTGGCTCATCTTGGCTGCTGGTTGTCACCCCTAATCTGCCTTGGAAATACTGGGGCTCTGTGCTTTCCTTCCCATGGTAAAGGACTGGCCTTCTCATCCACGTGCTCATGGCTGAAATTGGGATTCTGCCCCCCCAAAATTCCCTATATCTGAGATACGGAATCCAAGAAATTTTTTCCATTGCTCCTTGAAGAAAGCTGCCAGGACAGACAGCTCTGGTTGGCCTTGGCCTCTGGTGGCTGCCATTCATCAGCCCCTGCAACACTGGGGCTCTGTGCTTTCCTTCCTCTTGAGAGCATGGTAGCACTTCAGGGCCTCATGGAACTAATGGACCATTGTGACACTGTGAGAATTCATGGAACCACAGGGATCACTGTGGCACTGCTGGTCTTCATGATCCCAAGGGGCCAGTGTGAAGCAGCAGGGCTTGGTGGAACCAAGAGGCCATTGTTGCATTACAGGGCCTCGTGGAACCAAAGGGCCACTGTGACCCTGCGGGGCCTTATGGAAGCATGGGGCCATTGTGACAGTACAGAAACAAATAAGACATTGTGACACTTTGGGACCTCATGGAAACAAGGGAAGATGGAACAGGTTTGGCTGGTTTGGCCTCCTGTGGGCCTCCTGACAGGTCCAGCTGATCTTGGAATGCTGAGGGCTGCATCTCATCAGCCCCTGGAGAACTGGGGCTCTGTGCTTTCCTTCCTATGGAAAAGAACCATCCATCTTTCCAGGTGCCCACTTATTGAAACTCTCTCTTAAAAATTCCCCATATGCAAGGGCTGTCCCAGAAAAAAGCTGCCTGGACAGAGAGCTGTGGCTGGCCTTGGCCTCTGGTAGTCACCTCTCATCTCAAGGAGGCCCTGCGAAAAGGATCTGAACAGGTTTGACTACTATAACATCAATGAGTCTCTCATCCTCTGAAAAACTCTGATGCTCTTCTGATCATATGTGTCCTTTTTCCTTCTATGTTTATTATGCATGAAATATTATTTTCCGCGAAGAAATAATATTCTTATCCCTCTGCCAGTGTTATCTGATGCAAAACACGTCCTCTACATATGGATCCAGGACACCTGTATGAGCAAACTCACATTTCCCCCCCAGAGAAGTCCAACGCTGCTCGTGCCGAGCAGGGTCCCCTGTCCCCTGGGTCCCCCCTTCTCCCAGCCCTGCAGCCTCCCCCAAGGATGTTCCACAAATCAACCCCCAGAGTCTACACGGGGACAAGGGGCTGGCCTGTGTGACCAGGACATCCAGGACGTGGATTATCCAGGTCACTGTGGCCTGGCTTGGGTTCCCCAGGGCAGGAAAGATGTCTGGCAGCTGGAGTAGGGTTTGGGAAGGGCTCCAAGGTGGGGCTGGAGCCCTTTGGCTGTGAGGAGAGGCTGAGGGAGCTGGGCTTGTCTAGCTCGGATCAGGGAAGGCTGACAGGCTCCTCATCCCAGCCTGGCAGTGCCACCCAGGAGGTGATGGAGAACACAGAGCCAGGCTCTTCACCGGGGACCTGGTGAGAGACAAAAGCCAATGGGTGGAAGGGGAAAGAGGGAGATCAGCCAGGACAGGAGGAGATTAAATGAGTCAGGCTGGTTTCAGCATTTCCTCCACACCAAAAGTTTCCTGATCCCCTTCTCCATCCACCACTGACAGCTTTGCAAATCAGGAATTGTTCAGGTTGTTTTATCTCCACTTCACTCAGAGCATCCTGATTCAACAACTGAACTATGTTTATATCAATCACAGAATCATCTTTGTCTAAAATTGGTTTTTACCGGAATCCCCTGTGAATGGTGGACATGTCAGATGTGTCTGGCATGTCTCACACTGCTGAGAGAAGAGTTTCAATGTTTCTTAAATTGTATCATGTTTACATTTTTTGTGTTGGCAATGAAGAGACATTTTCTGTGCCTCTGACTCCCACCAGTTCCTGACCCCTAAAGAACACAAACCTGATGAGTTGTGGCTCCCCTTGCCCCTCCCTCCACAGCCACAGCAGAGCTGCCTTGTCCTAGGAAGTCCCTGGCAATGCAGGGATGAAGGAAACAGGACAGGCTGTGGGGATCACGGGCAGGGCATACCCAGGGATTTGGGGTGGTTGTGAGCCCTGGGCAGGACCCAGCCCTTGGCCTTGGGGAACCTCATCCAATTGTCCTGGGCCCATGGCTCCAGCCTGTCCAGATCCCTTTGCAGAGCTTCCTGCCCCCCAGCACAGCCACACTCCCACACAGCTTGGGCTCACTGGGAACTGACTGAGGGTGTCCTTGATGCCCTCATCCAGATCATCCATAAAGAGATTTAACTGACCTGGCCCCAATCCTGAGCCCTGGGGACACACCTGGGTGTGACTCCATTCCTCAGCTCCTCTGAGTCCCAGGGGTTGGATGAAGAAAACGGTGGGGCGGGGGTAGGGACAGATTCTGATTGATTGTCAGCCATGAAGGGTCCTGATTTTCAGATCTATTCAGAGTGCAATAGGAGGTGCTTGGGATCAATACCATCTGGGGATTGCTGATATCAATCTAATAAAGGGACAAAAAAAATTTCTCTTCATTGTTTTCAATATATTACATCCTCTTTGAATACACTCCTGAAATCTCTACAATTACCATGAAAGAATTGAAGATTTCTGTTATTCCCATGGGCTTGTATTGCTTGGGTATTTTGAACAAATGTTTGTGAGCCTTTGTTAGCTGAATTTCCCAGCTGAAGAGCTCAAGACACAAGAGGCCTCTGGAAAAGTAAAATTCACAGCAGCAACCTCCAAGGACCTAAGGATCCATCCTCATCAGAGCAGCAATGAACAGAAATGGGCACAGCTTTCTGGCTGCCCCAGCTTTGGCATCGGCCCTGGGCCTGCAGCAGGAGCAGCTCTGGAGGGCCCCAAGGCCGCGGCTGTTGTGCTGGCCTGGGCAGATGGGATGGCAGCAGGGGCTGCAGAGCTCTCAGCACCTCAGCCAGAGGGGAGCAGGGCACACAGGGAGCCTCCTTTTCCCTTGGCCCAGCACCTTCCCCATGGCTGGGGCTGAGCCCTGTCTGAGCTGCAGCTGCTGCTGTGCCCTTGCCAGGGGCTGAGGCCGTGGGGCCCCTGCCCAGAGCAGCCTGGCCTGAGCAGAGCTGTGGGGCCAGAGGCGGCTGGGCTGTGCTGGGGAGCGGCCCTTGGTGCTGCCCAGAGCTCAGGGCAGCTGGCAGAGCTTGGAGGGAGCTGGGCTGGGCTGAGAGAGCCTGACAGAGAAAGCATCAGTGTCCATCTCAGCCTGTGTGAGCATGCAGGGGCCAAGAGAAGCGCCCCAGGGCCTCCAAATTTTCTGTGTGGGAGCTGAGCTTGTACCCCTTGAGCCCTCCCAAGTGCTGGGGCTGCACCTCCAGCTCCAGAGGAGGTGTGACAGATGGGAGCAGACACAAAGAATTCCTGCCAGATTATTTCTTGTGTTTGCTTCTACTGGTCACCTGGATCCATATGTAGAGGTGTTCTGTGCCAGATAACACTGGTAGAATGATAAGAATAATATTTTTCAGCTGAAAATAATATTCCTTGAATAATATAAAATAAGGAAAAAAAGACACGTGATCAAAAGAGCATCTGAGTTTTGCAGAGGATGAGAGACTCCTTGATGTTCCAGTACTCAAACCTGTTCAAGTACTTTTCTCAGGGCTTCCTTGAGATGAGAGGTGGCCACCAAAGGCCAAGGCCAGCCAGGCCTGTCTGTCCTGGCAGCTTTCATCTGGGAGAAACTCTTGCATACCATGAGTTTTGGAGAAGTACCAATTTTGGCCATGGGTGCCTTGGCAGGAGGGATGGTTCTTTTCCACAGAAAGGAATGCACTGAGTCAGGACGTTTTCTATGAGAAGAGACTCTCAGTATGCCAAGGTCAATCAAGCCAGTCAGGCCAAGCCAACCAGACCTCTTACCTGTTCCCTTGGATCCACAGGGTCCCATAGTGTGACAGTGGTGGTTCCACATTGGATCCTTGGTTCCACGAGGGCCAGCTGTGTCACACATGGCCCTTGTTTCCATGGAGCCTGATAGTGTCCCTGGCTTCCATGAGGCCTTGCAGTGTCAAAATGATTTCCTTTGTTCCATGGAGCTGCACAATGACACAATGGTCCCCTTGGTTGCATGAGGCCGCAGAGTGTCACAATGGTGTCCATGATTCCACACAGTCTTGCAGTGTCACAGTGCCCTCTTGGTTCTATTGAGCTCCTCAGGATCACAGTGGCCCCTTGGCTGCATGAGGCCCAGCTGTGTCACACTTGTCCCTTGCTTCCAATGGGCCCCATAATGTCACAATTGTCCTCCCCTGCTTCCATGAGGCCTTGCCGTGTCACAGTGGTCTCCTTGGTACTGCAGTATCACAATGGACCCTTGGTTCCAGGGGACTCACAATGTCATAGGGGTCTCCTTGGTTTCAAAAGGTCCGATAGAGCCCCTTGGTTCAACAAGGTCTCAAGTTTCATAGTGGTCTCCAGGACTCCACGAGGGCCTGCAATGTCCCAATGGACATTTGGTTCCATGGGGTCCTGAGCTGTTCCATGAATCCTAAATTCCATGGGGGCCTATAGTGCCATAATGGTCCTCTTTGTTCAATGGTGCCACAGAGTGTGACAACTCCCTTTGCCCTGCCAAGAGTCCATAGTGTCACAATGGTTCCTTGCTTCCATGAGGCCTTGTAGTGTCACAATGGCCCCTTGGTTCTATGAGGCCTTGTAGTGTCACAATTGTTCTAATGATTCCATAAGGCCTTGCAGTGTCACAATAAACCATTGGTTCCATTGAGCCCACAATGTCTCTGGGGTCCCCTTAGCTCCACAAGGCCCTGAAGTGCCACAATGGCCCTTTGGTTTCCCAGGGCCTCAAAGACTTCAAATGGCCTCCAGGGTTTCATAAGGCCCTGCTGTGTCACAATGGCCCTTTAGTTCCATGATGCCCCATAGTGTCACACTGGTCTCCTTGGTTCCATGGTGTCAGAATGGACCCTGCATCCCATGGAGACCCACAGTGCTCACTGCAGCCCCCTTGATTCAATGCGGCCCTGCCATGCTATAATGGCCCCTTGGTTCCAGTGGTTCCCAAAGTGTCAGAACAGTCTCCACTGTTCCACGAGGCCCTGCAATGTCACTATGGTCCTCTTGGTTCCACAGGGCCCCAGAATGTAACAATGGACTCTTGGTTCCATGAGGTTCCTCAGTCAAAATGGCCACTTGGCTCCATGTGGCAATGCTGTGTCACAATGCCTCATGGTTCCATGAGGCCCAACAGAGTTGCAATAGACTCTTAATTCCATGAAGCCTTGCTGTGTCACAATGGAGTTCTGGTTCTGTGAGCTTTCATACTAGGGTATGAAAGTCTCTTTGGTTCTGCAGTGTCACCTTGGACCCTTTGATCCATGAGGTCCCACAGTATAACATGATCACTTTGGTTCCGTGAGGGCCCACGTTGTCACAGTGGCACATAATTTCACAAGGCCTTACTGTGTAAGAATGGCCCCATGGTTTAATGAGGCCCCACAGTATCACCATGGTCTCCTTGGATCCACATTGTCACAATGGACCTTTCATTCCATGCAGCCCTGGTGTTTCACAGTAGCCCCTTGGTTCCATGAGTTTCTTTACTTTCAACAATGGTTCGCTTGCTCAAACAAGGCCTTGCTATGTCACAATGGAATCTTGATTCCATGAAGCCTTTCTCTGTCACAATGTGCTTTTGATTCCATGAGGTTTCTCAGTGTCACAATGGCCCCTGGGCTCCCTGAGGTTCCATAGTCTCACAATGGTCTCCTTGGATCTTCAGTATCACAAAAGACCATTGGTTCTATGTGGTCCTGCTGTGGCACAAAGGATTTTGGTTCCATGAGGTTCCAAGGAGTCACAGTTAACTCCTTGATTCTGTCAGGTCCCACTGTCACCAAATCTATGAAATAAGAGAATGAAACTCCTTAATATTAATTTGCAATTTAGAGGGCATCACTCTTTCAGGCTTGAGGTCCACCATGCAATAACACCTAACCATATATGGACATGTGATCCTAAAAGAGTGTTACTTATATACAGTCACTTCACGTGTATTACAATTTAGCCATTACCATAAAACCGAACCCAAGTTCCCAGATTCACTTCTTGTTTTTTCTTTCACTGCACTCTTGAGCCAGCTGTTTTCTTGTCTTCCAACCATCCTTGCTGGTAATGCAGGCCCAGCATGCCTTGTTCCTGTGCACAAACTTCACAGGCAAAGTAAAAATGGAAATAACCCTTTTGGTATCAACCCCAAAGCTTTGTGTGCCCAGGCAGAGGCAGGCAGGACGCAGAGCTGTCAGCAAAGGAAGGGGCCAGCCAGGTGGGGCAGCCGGGGGATGACGACAGCCTGCAGGGACAGAGGCACAGGGCATGGACACCGTAGGACAGCCTGGGATGGACAGGGCAAAGCATGGGCAGCAGCTGAAAGGCCCTGACACAGCCAACTCCTGCAGCACTTTGGCCATGGCTGCTGGCCCTGGGCCTGAGGCCAGCAGGGGACAAGTGACCCTTGCAGACCTGGGGCCTCCTTGCCTCCTTGTCCCTGCTCAGCAGCCTGGCAGGGGCCGCCCCATGGTGCTGCCCTTGGCATTACACATCCCCACATCCCAGTGGCCTGGGAAGAGCCCTGAGCAAGGAGAGAGGGACAGGGTCTGCTTTGCCAGCGGCTGGGGCTCAGGCCTTGGCTTTTTGGACTCATGAAACACATCCAGGTTTAATCAGCATCTAAGACACCTTTGCCTTGTTTGTCCCCACCTGTTCTGCTCTAACTGGAACCTGGGGACACTTTCTCAGTCGTGTTTCTCGGTGGGACCCATTATAACTTCAAGAAACTTTAGTGTTTCAATCTCCTATTAAGTTCTTGAGAAGTTTTTTTACCTTCTGAAATCTGTCTAATTGACCACAGAATTGAAAACCTAAAATATTCCCAGGGGCTTGTCTTGTTTGCGTCTTTTTAACAAATGTTTACAAGCTTTTTTCACCGAATTTTTCAACTGAAGAGTTCAAAAAAGAAGAGGGCTCTAGAAAAGTAAAATTCAGCAGCAACCTCCAAGGACCTGAGGATCCATCCCCAACAAAGCAGGAATGAACAGAAATGGGCACAGCTTTCTGTCTGCCCCAGCTTTGGAATGGGCCTTGGGCCTGCAGCAGAAGCAGCTCTGGAGGGCCCCAAGGCCGCGGCTGTTGTGCTGGCCTGGGCAGATGGGATGGCAGCAGGGGCTGCAGAGCTCTCAGCACCTCAGCTAGAGGGCAGCAGGGCACACAGGGAGCCTCCTTTTCCCTTGGCCCAGCCCCTTCCCCATGGCTGGGGCTGAGCCCTGTCTGAGCTGCAGCTGCTGCTGTGCCCTTGCCAGGGGCTGAGGCCGTGGGGCTCCTGCCCAGAGCAGCCTGGCCTGAGCAGAGCTGTGGGGCCAGAGGTGGCTGGGCTGGTCTGGGGAGAGGCCCTTGGTGCTGCCCAGAGCTCAGGGCAGCTGGCAGAGCTTGGAGGGAGCAGGGCTGGGCTGAGAGAGCCTGGCAGAGAAAGCATCAGTGTCCATCTCAGCCTGGTGAGCGTGCAGGGGCCAAGAGAAGCACCCCAGGGCCCCCAAATTCTCTGTGTGGGAGCTGATCTTGTGACCCCTTGAGACCTCCCAAGTGCTGGGGCTGCACCTCCAGCTCCAGAAGAGATGGAACATATGGGAGCAGAGACAAGGAATTCCTGCTGGGTTCTTTCCTGTGTTTCCTTATACAGGTGTCCTGGATCCATGTGTAGAGGAGGTTTTCTGTGTCAGATAACACTGGTAGAATTATAAGAATCATAGTTTATTGCTGAAAATAATATTTCATGCATAATACACAGTAAGGAAAAAAAGACATGTGATGAGAAGAGCATCAGAAGTTTTCAGAGGATGAGAGACTCCTTTTTGTTCCAGTAGTCAAACCTATTTAAATACTTTCCTCAGGGCTTCCTTGAGATGAGAGGTGACTACCAGAGGCCAAGGCCAGCCAGAGCTCTCTGTCCTGGCAACTTTTGTCTGCGACAACCCTTGCATATAGGGAATTTTTCAGGGGAAGTAACAGTTTTGGCCACGGGCACCTGGAAAGACGGATGGTTCTTTTCCATAGGAAGGAAAGCACGGGGCCCCAGTTCTCCAAGTGTTGATGAGAGGCAGCCCTCAGCATTCCAAGATCAGCTGGACCTGTCAAGTGGCCCCTGGAAAGCAAAACCAGTCAGACCTGTTCCATCTCCCCTTATATCCACGAGACTGCACAGGGTCCCAATGTTCTCTTTGTTTCTGAAGTGTCACAATGGCCCCCTGGTTCAGTGGGGCTCCATAGTGTTGCCATGGTCTCCACTGGAAAGAAAGCACAGAGCCCCAGTGTTGCAGGGACTGATGAGCGGCAACCACCAAAGGCCAAGTAGGGAGCTGTCTGTCCTGGCACCTTTCATCTGGGAGCAATGAAATAAATATCTTGGACTCAGTATCTCAGATATATGGAATTTTGTAGACAGAATCCCAATTTCAGCCATGAACACATGGATGAGGAGGCCAGTTCTTCCCCATTGGAAGGAAAGCACAGAGCCCCAGTATTCCAGGGCAGATTAGAGGTGACCACAAGAGGCCAAGATGAGCCAGGCCTGCCTGTCCGGGCAGCTTTTGACTGGGAGAAACATTTTCATATAGTGAACTGTGGAGAAGTACCAATTTTGGCTGTGGGTGCCTGGGCAGGAGGGATGGTTCTTTTCCACAGAAAGAAAAGCCCAAAGCCTCAGTGTTTCAGGGGTGCATGAGAAGAGACCCCAAAAATGCTGATGAGTCAGTCAGGCCAAGTCATCTGGACCTGTTCCCTGTTCCCTTGGATCCATGGGGCCCAGCAGTCCTCTTTGAGCTCCAGCTGCTGCTGGAGCATATGACAATGGTCATTCCATATTGGATCCTTGGTTCCACAAGGCCCTGCTGTATCACACTGGCCCCTTGTTTCCATGGGGCCCCATAGTTTCACAATGGTCTCTTGCTTCCATGAGGCCTTCCAGTGTCAAAATGGTTTCCTTGGTTCCATGGAGATGCACAATGACACAATAGCCCCCTTGGTTCCATGAAGCCACAGAGAGTCACAATTGTCTCTGTGATTCCACACAGTCCTGCAGTGTCACAGAGCTCTCTTGGTTCTATTGGGCTCCTCAGGATCACAGTGGCCTCTTGGGTGCATGAGGCCCAGCTGTGTCACACTGACCCCTTGCTTCCATTGGGCCCCATAGTGTCACAATTATCCCCCCTTGCTTTCATGAGGCCTTGCCGTGTCACAGTGGTCTCCTTGGTACTGCAGTATCACAATTGACCCTTGGTTCCAGAGGGATCACAATGTCAGAAGGGTCTCCTTGCTTTTACAAGGTCCGTCAGAGCTCCTTGATTCAACAAGGCCTCAAAGTTTCATAATGATCTCCAGGACTCCACGAGGCCCTGCAATGTCCCAATGGACATTTGGTTCCATGGGGTCCTGCACTGTTTCATGAATCCTCAGTTTCATGGGGCCCTGTAGGGGTCATAATGGACTCCTTGGTTCAATAGTGCCACACATTATAACAACTGCCCCACGGCCTGCCAAGAGTCCATAGTGTCACAATGGTTCCTTGCTTCCATGAGGCCTCCTAGAGACACCATGGCCCCTTGTTTCTATGAGGGATTTAGTGTCACAATTGTCCTAATGATTCCATAAGGCCTGGCAGTGTCACAATAAACCATTGGTTCCATTGAGCCCCACAGTGTCTCTGGGGTCCTCTTGGCTCCAAAAATGCTCTGAAGTGCCACAATGGCCCTTTGCTTTCTCAGTGCCTCAAGGTGTACAAATGGCCTCCAGGGTTTCATGAGGCCCTGCTGTATCAAAATGGACCTTTGGTTTCCATCATGCCCCATAGTGTCACAATGGTCTCCTTGGTTCCACGGTGTCAGAATGGACTCTGCATCCCATGGAGACCCTCATTGTTTACTGCAGCCCCCTTGATTCAATGAGGCCCTGCCATGCTAGAATGGCCCCTTGGTGCCATTGAGTGCTAAAGTGTCAGAATAGTTTTCACTGTTCCATAAGGCCCTGCAATGTCACTGTGATCCCCTTAGTTGCACAGGGCCCCACAGTGTAACAATGGACTCTTTGTTCCATGAGGTTCCTCAGTCACAAAGGCCCCTTTGCTCCATGTGGCCAAGCTGTGTCACCATGTCTTGTGGTTCCATGAGGCCCAACAAAGTTGCAGTGGACCCTTAATTCCATAAAGCCTTGTTGTGTCACAATGGAGTTCTGGTTCTATGAGCTTTCATACTGCCAACAACAATCTCCTTGGTTCTGCAGTGTCACCTTGGACCCTTTGATCCATGAGGTCCCACAGTATAACATGGTCATTTTGGTTCTGTGACGTTCCACAGTGTCACAGTGGCATATGATTCCACAAGGCCTTGCTGTGTCAGAATGGCCCCATGGTTTAATGAGGCCCCACAGTATCACCATGGTCTCCTTGGATCCACATTGTCACAAGGACCTTTCATTCCATGCAGCCCTGGTGTTTCACAGTAGCCCCTTGGTTCCATGAGTTTCTTTACTTTCAACAATGGTTCGCTTGCTCAAACAAGGCCTTGCTATGTCACAATGGAATCTTGATTCCATGAAGCCTTTCTCTGTCACAATGTGCTTTTGATTCCATGAGGTTTCTCAGGGTCACAATGGCCCCTGGGCTCCCTGAGGTTCCATAGTCTCACAATGGTCTCCTTGGATCTTCAGTATCACAATGGACCATTGGTTCTATGTGGTCCTGCTGTGGCACAAAGGATTTTGGTTCCATGAGGTTCCAAGGAGTCACAGTTAACTCCTTGATTCTGTCAGGTCCCACTGTCACCAAATCTATGAAATAAGAGAATGAAACTCCTTAATATTAATTTGCAATTTAGAGGGCATCATTTTTTCAGGCTTGAGGTCCACCATGCAATAACTCCTAACCATACATGGACATGTGATCCTAAAAGAGTGTTACTTATATACAGTCACTTCACGTGTATTACAATTTAGCCATTACCATAAAACCCAACCCAAGTTCCCAGATTCACTTCTTGTTTTTCCTTTCACTGCACTCTTGAGCCAGATGTTTTCTTGTCTTCCAACCATCCTTGCTGGTAATGCAGGCCCAGCATGCCTTGTTCCTGTGCACAAACTTCACAGGCAAAGTAAAAATGGAAATAACCCTTTTGGTATCAACCCCAAGGCTTTGCGTGCCATGGCAGAGGCAGGCAGGAAGCAGAGCTGTCAGCAAAGGAAGGGGCCAGCCAGGTGGGGCAGCCGGGGGATGACGACAGCCTGCAGGGACAGAGGCACAGGGCATGGACACCGTAGGACAGCCTGGGATGGACAGGGCACAGGCATGGGCAGCAGCTGAAAGGCCCTGACACAGCCAACTCCTGCAGCACTTTGGCCATGGCTGCTGGGCCTGGGCCTGAGGCCATGAGGGGACAAGTGACCCTTGCAGACCTGGGGCCTCCTTGCCTCCTTGTCCCTGCTCAGCAGCCTGGCAGGGGCCGCCCCATGGTGCTGCCCTTGGCATTGCACATCCCCACATCCCAGTGGCCTGGGAAGAGCCCTGAGCAAGGAGGGAGGACAGGATGTGCCTTGCCATGGGCTGTGGCTCAGGCCTTGGCTTTTTGGACTCATGAAACACATCCAGGTTTAATCAGCATCAGAGACATCTTTTCCTTGTCTGTCCTCACGTGTCATCACTGCCTGCAGTGTTCTGCTCTAACTAGAAACTGGGGACTCCCTAAGTCCTGTCCCTCCCTAGGACCCATTAAAAGTTAAAGAAACTTTAGATTCCAATTCTAAATTTGAGTTGTTGAGAAGTTCTTTGATCACACTCTGAGGGACTGAGTCTGATGTAAACATCACCAAAGCCCTGAGAGGGTCATTAAAGTCCTTGTGCTGTGTCTGTGCTGATGAGCTGGGCTGGGCTCCCGGCACAAAGAGCCATCCTGGCAAACAAGAAGAGGTTAAAACCACATTTCTCTTGATGAGCAGCTCTTCTAGCAGGGTTGGGACACTGCCTGCAGCCACCCCGGGCACAGCACACAGGCACAGAGAGCTTCAATCACTCAGGGCTGGGAAGGTGCTGAGAAGGGACTGGGGGAGAATCACTGCCAGCCCTTGGCACAGGAACCTCTGGCTGCAGGACAATGCAGCTGCAGCTCCTGCAGTGATCTCCTCAAGCTGCAACATCCCAATGCCTACAGACTGTGTGAGTACATTCTCTGATGATCTCTTGTGTAGAGCAGCCAGGGGTGCCCAGGGCTGTGGTGCAGAGCAGGGTCCTGCAGCCCAGGGCACTGTGCTGGCCCAGGGACTCTGCTGCCTGCCAGGGACAGCTCTCAGTCAGCCCAGGGAGCTGCTGCCAGCACTGGGGTACAAGATCTGGGTGGAAGGAGAAATTTGGTACGCCGTGGAAGTGTTTTCTTGTGTGGTGAGGATGCTGCATTGTTGAGGACTGCCTCCAGGATGACATTTAACTGCAGAAAATTTCCAAGTAGATTATACAGGGAACAGAGCAAGGCAGGGGCTGCATAAAAGGGAAAATCCTGCTTTTTAAATCTACTGCTCTATGTTACCTGGATGGGAAATTGCACATAGATATTCATTCCTCAGCCCAGGTTGAGAAAAATTAAACAATTTTCTTTAGATATTAATTACTCAGGCAGTGACAGAAATCAGCACAAGGTCCCTCATAGGCAGCACCAGTGTCGCTTTTCCAGCCTCCTCAGGGTTGCTCTGAAATTGCAATCAGAGCCTGCAGACCCAGAGCTGGCCCTGGGCAGTGCCTGAGCTGGGAGGGGTCTGCAGGGCAGAGCTGAGCCCCCAGGGCTGGGCTGGGCTCTGGCAGCACTGGCAGGGCCCAGCCCTGGGCACAGGGAAGCAGCTGCAGGCAGGGACAGCTGCAGGCAGCAGAGCCCTGGGCAGGCAGTGGAGGAAAAGTGCCACCAAGCTGTGCTGGGATATTGAAAGTCCTCTCCAAACTGAAATATTCCATAATTATGTTTTTTACAGATCGCTATGCGAAGACAACACAAATGTCCAACAGCAGCTCCATCAGCCACTTCCTCCTGCTGGCATTGGCAGACACGCGGCAGCTGCAGCTCCTGCACTTCTGCCTCTTCCTGGGCATCTCCCTGGCTGCCCTCCTGGGCAACGGCCTCATCATCAGCGCCGTAGCCTGCGGCCACCTCCTGCACAGCCCCATGTTCTTCTTCCTGCTCAACCTGGCCCTCACCGACCTGGGCTGCATCTGCACCACTGTCCCCAAAGCCATGCACAATTCCCTCTGGGACACCAGCACCATCTCCTATGCAGGATGTGCTGCACAGGCTTTCTTCTTTCTTTTCTTTGTCTCAACAGAGTATTTCCTGCTGACCATCATGTGCTACGACCGCTACGTGTCCATCTGCAAACCCCTGCACTACGGGACCCTCCTGGGCAGCAGAGCTTGTGCCCACATGGCAGCAGCTGCCTGGGCCAGTGCCTTTCTCCATGCTCTGCTGCACACAGCCAATACATTTTCTCTGTGCCTGTGCCATGGCAATGCCATGGGACATTTCTTCTGTGAAATCCTTCCAGTGCTCAAACTCTCCTGCTCCAAATCCTACTTCAGGGAACTTGGGCTCATTGCTGTTAGTGCCTGTTTTATATTTGGCTGTTTTGTGTTCATTGTTTTCTCCTATGTGCAGATCTTCAGGGCTGTGCTGAGGATCCCCTCGGAGCAGGGACGGCACAAAGCCTTTTCCACCTGCCTCCCTCACCTGGCTGTGCTCTCCTTGTTCCTCAGCACCTCATTTTTTGCCTACCTGAAGCCCCCCTCCATCTCCTCCCCATCCCTGGATCTGGCCCTGTCAGTTCTGTACTCGGTGGTGCCTCCAACCCTTAACCCCCTCATCTACAGCCTGAGGAACCAGGAGCTCAAGGCTGCAGTGTGGAGACTGATGACTGGACAGTTTACGGCACATTCAACTGATAGACAGCTTCTGCAAACCACTTGTAGTATGTTGGAAGTTAGCCTTGTTTCTTTTTTCACCTATAGAATTTTTTCCCAAGAGTTGCAAGGTAATTGATGGCCGGGTACTTATGAGTGATCAGGTGAAGACAAAAGCATAGAAAGTAGCACTTAGCTACACCCTTGTCTCCGGGAGTTTTTCCCCGAGGGGGAGGGAGAGAAAGACGGGGGCTGGGGGGGGGGGGCAGCTTCACTTTTAGTGTGGTCTGCGTCGAGAGCAGAGGCGGCTGCCGTGGCTGTGTAGGTTTCTCACTGGCACCGCCAGGATCTGATCCTAGAGAGAGAGCTGCCGTCGTCTCCTCGTGTGCCCAGATCCAGATTCCTCTTTTTGCTGCCCTGCTAGAGCTGCCTCGGCTAGGCATCCTGTCCCACTGCCTCAGCGTTGTTTTAGAGCTGCTGCACCGTGGGCCCACGCTGGCCTATCCTTGCCGGACATCTCTGCCCTCCAGTGACCACCGACTGCGCTCCGAACTTCATCCGATCCACCAGCCCGGGATTCCCCACCGTTCCAGCTTAGTACTTTTCTTTGAAGTCCCCCAGAGACCAGACTGCCCCGGGTTTTGTGAGACCAAGCTCCGTCAAAGTCCCTAGTTCTGTTTTCGCTATTAATTGCTGTAGTTGTTGTTGTTTGCCCTGTTATACCTATTAGTAAAGAACTGTTATTCCTATTCCCATATCTCTGCCTGAGAGCCGTTTTTAATTTTCTAAATTATAATAATTTGAGAGAAGGAGATTTGAATTATCCATTCCAAGAGAGGCCCTGCCTCTCTGTAGCAGATACCTGTCTTCTTTCAAAACCAAGACAGATTTTGGCGCCCAACGTGGGGCTTGAGGGCATTGAGAGAAAAAAGGGAATAACAGTTCTTAAGTGACCTAATTTCTTGTTCATTCTTGTTCACTGGATATAGAAACCTTGATAAGTAACGCCATGTGGTCTAACTTATCCTGGTTCGGGTGGCATGTGGTTGTGGCTTTATTTTGCCCATTTGCAGGCCTTTTCCTAAACATGGGCCCTATAACAAAAGCTACTGTGGCTGTTATCCAGTTTGTTTTATGGGCTGATAAAGTGAAGAATTCACTGATTTTTAACTTGCTCTAGACAGCAGGCACGTGGATACGTGGCTATCACATACTAAGTGGGTGTATTTGGGGTTACTTTAAGAATGGTACTTTCTGTGAGGAAATGACAGTGAGAGAAGTTTTCCAGACCTTTAGCCAGTTCCTTATGCCTACTCTACCAGCTTTTGAAGAGTTCAAATTCCCTCTAGAAACTAACCAAATGTTGCTGATGATCCTAGCTTATTTAGCTTTCAAAGATAAGGTGAGGTCAATTTAGAGCACAGCACAGACTAGAGATACTGCTGTAAGGCCTGATACTGCCCCAGAGACTAGAGATACTGCTGTAAGGCCTGATACTGTCCCAGAGGCTGGGAATGCTGCCATAGAGCCTGATACTGCCCCAGAGACTGGGGATGCTGGCCCACTGCCTGACCCTGCCCCGCAGCCCACCCCAGAAATGAACCACCCCAGTTAGGTGGGGGTGCTAGTGAAAGAGATACGTGAGATGAGCCAAGTGCTGAAAGAATACACTTCCCCAGCTGGTGAGAAGCCCTCCCCTTGCCCTGAAAAGGGAGAATCCGATAGTGCAGCAGTGGAACCCACAGAGGTTACAACCGTCCAGGTTCCAGCTGAACCACAAGACCAGTCACAACCAGCTGCAGTTGCCCCTGTAGAAACAAAGAAGTATAAGATGAAATCAGAGCACCCAGGTAATAAGGATAAGAAAGGAGGGCCCTCACAGCCCACAGGAGAACCAGAGGTTGAGATTACCATCGAGTCCCTGACTTATGAAAGCCTACGTAATCTGCAAAAAGATATTGCACGACGGGGACGTGAAGCTTATACAACTTAGTTACTTCGGGTTTGGGACCTTATAGGCACAAGCGTGCAACTAGATGGTGGTGAGGCAAGGAATTTGAGACCCTTGACCCAGGACTCAAGGGTGAATCAAGTATTTGTAAGGGAGCAAGGGCCCCTTCCCCTCTGAGAGCGACTTCTAATGAGTATAAGGGAGAGGTTTGTCCACAGAGACAGAATGCAGGAGCACCATTATAGAAGTCAGTAGAAGACCCTTGAAGAAGGGATCCAACAGCTGAGAGAAGTGGCAATATTAGAGGTACTCTTTGAGAGGGGTGGACAGCATGACAATGACCCTGACAAGGTCAGGTGCACAGGGCAGATGTTGTAGAACCTGGCAAGTAAAAGGCCATCTCAATACACCACCTTCATTGCAATGATCAATCCTGATAGCAACCAGGAGACAGTGGGTTCTGTCGCCAACAGGCTCAGAAATTATGAGAGCATGATCAGTGGCCCAGTGCAAGCTCAGGTCTCTGCAGTAGTTAAGGAACTCAAAGAGGAGATAAGGGAGGTGAGAGAAGAGATGAAGAAGAACAGTTCCCATGCGGCACCGGTGCGAGTCACAGGCCCCAGAGCCAGAGCCCAACTTCTCTCTCCAGCTAGAGAGAGAAGGTACACTCCAAGGGCTGACCTGTGGTTTTTCTTGCGTGACCATGGGGAAGACATGGGAAGGTGGGATAGAAAACCCACTTCTGCCCTGGCAGCACGGGTGCGTGAGCTCAAGGAGAGAAACACTAACCGAGGGGGTCCCACTAAAATGAAAGTAGCCTCAACCTCCCAGGACCGAGCCACCAGGTATTATAGAAGTGAAGATGATATGTCAGATCCCCTTGAAAGAGCCTCTACAATGTATGCACAGGAAGGGAATAATAACCAGTGCTAGAGGGGCCCTGCCTCTAGCCAGGAAGAGGCACGGGAAAACCGAGTCTTTTAGACTGTGTAGATTCGATAGCCTGGCACATCAGAGCCACAGAAATATGAAGCTTTAGTAGATACTAGTGCGCAGTGTACCCTGATGCCATCGGGACATGTAGGGGCAGAACCCATTTCCATTGCTGGAGTGACAGGGGGATCACAGCAACTGACTCTAGTAGAAGCCGAGGTGAGCCTGACCAGGAAGGAGTAGCAGAAACATCTGATTGCAACCGGCCCAAAGGCCCCGTGTATCCTGGGCATTGACTTCCTCAGGAATGAGTATTACAAAGACCCTAAGGGACTCAGATGGGCTTTTAGAATAGCTGCTGTGGAGGCAGAAAGCATCAAGAAATTGAACACCTTGCCTAGACTGTCAGAGAACCCATCTGCAGTAAGACACCTGAAGGTAGAAGAACAACGAGTACCAGTTGCCACCTCGACGGTGCACCGCCGGCAGTATCAGACCAATCGAGATGCCGTGATCCCCATCCACAAGATGATCCGGGAGCTGGAGAGCCAAGGGGTGGTCAGCAAAACCCACTCACCCTTCAACAGCCCCATCTGGCCTGTGCGCAAGTCTGATAGAGAATAGAGACTGACTGTAGACTACCGTGCATTGAATGAAGTGACACCACCACTGAGCGCTGCTGTGCCAGACATGCTGGAACTCCAGTACGAGCTGGAGTCCAAGGCAGCGAAGTAGTATGCCACTATTGACATTGCTAATGCATTTTTCTCCATTCCTCTGGCTGCAGAGTGCAGGCCTCAGTTTGCGTTCACATGGAGGGGCGTGCAGTACACCTGGAACCGACTGCCCCAGGGGTAGAAGCACAGTCCCACCATTTGCCATGGACTGATCCAAGCTGCACTAGAAAAGAGAGAGGCTCCAGAACATCTGCAGTATATTGATGACATCATTGTGTAGGGGAACACGGCAATAGAAGTGTTTGAGAAAGGAGAGAAGATCATCCAGATTCTCCTAGAAGCCGGCTTTGCCATCAAGAAGAGCAAGGTCAAGAGACCTGCCCGAGAGATCCAGTTCTTAGGGGTGAAGTAGCAAGATAGACGTCGCCAGATACCCACAGAAGTAATCAACAAGATCACCGCAATGTCTCCACCAACCAGCAAGAAAGAAACACAAGCTTTCCTAAGTGCCATAGGCTTTTAGAGAATGCACATTCCCGAGTACAGCCAGATTGTGAGCCCTCTCTACCTAGTTACCCGCAAGAAGAATGATTTCCACTGGGGCCCTGAACAGCAGCAAGCCTTTGCCCAGATCAAGCAAGAGATCGCTCATGCAGTAGCCCTTGGCCCAGTGAGGACGGGACCAGAGGTAAAGAATGTGCTCTACTCAGCAGCTGAGAACAATAGCCTGTCCTGGAGCCTATGGCAGAAGGTGCCGGGTGAGACTCGAGGCCGACCACTGAGATTCTGGAGCCGAAGCTACAGAGGGTCTGAAGCCAACTACACTCCCACAGAGAAAGAAATCTTAGCTGCCTATGAAGGAGTTCAAGCCGCCTCGGAGGTGATTAGTACAGAGGCGCAACTCCTCCCGGCACCCCGACTGCCTGTGCTGAGGTAGATGTTTAAAAGAAAAGTTCCCTCTACCCACCATGCCACCGACGCCACATAGAGCAAATAGATTGCCCTCATCACACAGCGCGCCCGTATTAGAAACCCAAACCGCCCTGGGATTTTAGAAGTTATTACCAACTGGCCGGAAGGTGAAAGCTTTAGTCTCATAGATGAAGAAGAGCAGGAACAAGTGACACGGGCTGAAGAAGCACCACCGTACAACCAACTGCCAGTGGAAGAGACACAGTACGCTCTTTTCACTGATGGTTCCTGTCGCATTGTAGGCCTGAACCAGAAATAGAAGGCAGCTGTATAGAGCCCCACACGACAGGTTGCACAAGCCACTGAAAGAGAAGGTAGATCGAGTCAACTTGCTGAACTCAAAGCCATTCAGTTAGCCCTGGACATTGCTGAAAGAGAGAAGTGGCCAAAGCTCTACCTCTACACTGATTCGTAGATGGTGGCCAATGCTCTGTGGGGTTGGCTAGAAAGGTAGAAAAAAGCCAACTGGCAGCGTCGGGGAAAACCAATCTGGGCTGCTGATGAGTGGAAGGACATTGCCACTCAGGTAGAGAAGCTACCTGTGAAAGTCCGCCATGTAGATGCCCATGTCCCCAAGAGCAGAGCTAATGAAGAGCACCGAAACAACGAGCAAGTAGATCAAGCTGCCAAGATAGAAGTATCAAAGATAGACTTAGACTGGCAGCACAAGAGAGAGCTGTTCCTAGCTCGATGAGCCCATGATGCTTCAAGACATCAAGGCAGAGATGCCACCTATAAGTGAGCACGAGACCGAAGGGTAGATCTAACCATAGACAGTATCTCCCAGGTTATCCATGACTGTGAGACATGTGCTGCCATCAAACAGGCCAAGCGGGTGAAGCCCCTATAGTATAGGGGACAGTGGTCTAAATATAAGTATGGGGAAGCCTGGCAGATTGACTACATCACCCTTCCCCAGACCCGCCAAGGCAAGCGCTACGTGCTGACCATAGTAGAAGCCACCACTGGATGGCTAGAGACCTACCCTGTGCCCCATGCGACTGCCCGGAATACCATCCTGGGCCTTGAAAAACAAGTTCTTTAGAGACATGGCACCCCTGAGAGAATTGAGTCAGACAATGAGACCCATTTCAAGAACAGCCTTGTAAACACCTGAGCTAGAGAACATGGCATCGAATAGATATATCACATCCCTTATCATGCACCAGCTGCCAGGAAAGTTGAACAGTGCAATGGCCTGCTTAAAACCACCTTGAAGGCACTAGGTAGAAGGTCCTTCAAGAACTAAGAGATTAATTTAGCAAAGGCCACATAGTTAGTGAACACCAGAGGTTCCACCAACCGAGCAGGCCCTGCCCAGTCTGAGCCCCTGAGAACAATGGAGAGAGATAAAGTTCCAGTAGTACACATGAGAAGTATGCTGAGAAAAACTGTTTAGGTTAATTCTGCCTCCAGCAAAGACAATCCCATCCGTGGGGTTGTCTTCGCTCAAAGACCAAGTTGCACTTAGTAAGTAATGCAAAAAGATAGACAGACCCGATGCATACCTCAAGGAGACCTTGTTTTAAGGTGAACTACCCATGCCACTGTATTCGTACCCACATCTGCATGTATATATGTATATAATTGAGGTAGTGCATGTATGTATATAGTTTAGAAGTTTAAATTCAATGTAATATGTTAGTATGGGAAAAAATTCGGGGTAGATTAATGTTGGAAGTTAGCCTTGTTTCTTTTTTCACCTATAGAATTTTTTCCCAAGAGTTGCAAGGTAATTGATGGCCGGGTACTTATGAGTGATCAGGTGAAGACAAAAGCATAGAAAGTAGCACTTAGCTACACCCTTGTCTCCGGGAGTTTTTCCCCGAGGGGGAGGGAGAGAAAGACGGGGGCTGGGGGGGGGGGGCAGCTTCACTTTTAGTGTGGTCTGCGTCGAGAGCAGACGCGGCTGCCGTGGCTGTGTAAGTTTCTCACTGGCACCGCCAGGATCTGATCCTAGAGAGAGAGCTGCCGTCGTCTCCTCGTGTGCCCAGATCCAGATTCCTCTTTTTGCTGCCCTGCTAGAGCTGCCTCGGCTAGGCATCCTGTCCCACTGCCTCAGCGTTGTTTTAGAGCTGCTGCACCGCGGGCCCGCGCTGGCCTATCCTTGCCAGACATCTCTGCCCTCCAGTGACCACCGACTGCGCTCCGAACTTCATCCGATCCACCAGCCCGGGATTCCCCACCGTTCCAGCTTAGTACTTTTCTTTGAAGTCCCCCAGAGACCAGACTGCCCCGGGTTTTGTGAGACCAAGCTCCGTCAAAGTCCCTAGTTCTGTTTTCGCTATTAATTGCTGTAGTTGTTGTTGTTTGCCCTGTTATACCTATTAGTAAAGAACTGTTATTCCTATTCCCATATCTCTGCCTGAGAGCCGTTTTTAATTTTCTAAATTATAATAATTTGAGAGAAGGAGATTTGAATTATCCATTCCAAGAGAGGCCCTGCCTCTCTGTAGCAGATACCTGTCTTCTTTCAAAACCAAGACAGAGTAAAAGTCATCTTTGATACTTCTTGTTAGTTTTATTTTGGAGGTTCATTGTTTTACTTTTTTAATCTTGTCCACTTTAGTGGTTTCAGATTTGCTCAGTCTTTGTCACTAAATTTAGTGTAGTTATCTAAATATCTTTTTTTTTTCTGTGAAATATGATCATGAGAACAGGAGGGAAAACAGGCTTAGCTAAACGGTAAAAACAGATAGATTTATTAACACACAAAATAAAAAGGAAAAAATATTAGAATCAAAATGAAACTTTTAAAACACTCTCTTCCCCCCTTTTCCCCCCAAGAGTTCACTTTCCTACCTGCAACACAAAGAGACAAAACTCAGAGCTTCATGTCAGTACATCTTTTAAAATATGTCATTCAGTCTTTGAGTGGGAGAAGTATATCTCTTGATGTGTTAGGTAACTTCTACAAAAAACGCAGTCTTTTTTCTGGCTCATAGCCTCTAGAAAAAATGGCCCACCTGAAAACTTCTGCAATTTTGCAGTCCTCCTAAATAATGTAGCCTTCTCATGACTACATTTTGGGCCATAGACTCACACTGGGGTTTCCCTGTTTAAAAATGCACACTTTCACAAGTGAAGGATTTCTCATCTTAAGGAGCAGAGATAGCTTCTCAATTCTTCATGGACAGAAAAGGCTTCTTCTTATGTCTCTCTTAAAACCTGTTATAAGATCACATTACAGTTTCTAATTCAACGTTCATTCAGTAAATCACAAAAAATACCTTTGCTCAAAATCTACAAAGCATCTATCCAATTTTATTGTCTGCGGTTTAAAGGAAATTTCTAGCAAGTCACAATACAGTCTGTTACCACAACAAAGAGGTTTTATGCATAAAGTTAAGGCAACTCATCATCTCTCCCACTTGAGAAGTCACTCTTCTTTTAACAACTTTGATATCTTCATATTGTCTCTTTACATCTCTTTAATTCAGCCTTTTCTCTCTCTCTGAAGAGGGTTAGACTGTTAAAATGTCTCAATCTGTGTCAAGAAAGAGGTAACATTCTCGCTGGGCCTGCAGGCTCGTGGTCACTGCCTGGCAGGCACTGCAAAAATCTCAAACCCACGTGGTGAGAGAAAAAGTTCAGAAATGGCAGCAAAGATGTCCTTTCCCCCCCTCCACCCCTCGATCTCAAAGGGGTAGGCATGGCTCAGCCTGGGCTTGGTGCTGCTTCCAGAGGGGGCAGGGGGGGCTTGAGGGACATCTCCTTAGGCTATGTGGCATTGTGGGCCAGGCCACAGAGTTGGCTGGAGGTTGATAGTAGCTCCCCCTTTCCCCGCCAGCAGCTAGTGAGGGAAAGAGCTCAGCCTGCCCGGCCATTCCTCCCCTGGCAGTAGCCACAGGAGACCCAGCAAGGCTGTCCTGGCTGCCTCCCCGCCAGGAGGGAGCAAGAAAGGCCTCTTACCTCTGTTGAGGTGGAGGGCCAAGAGGGCAGTCCCCCCCAAGCCTCTGCTTTTTATATGGGAATTCCCAAAAGTCGCATCAGTTCTCTCAGTGGCCAGACTGCAGGCCAATAGCTGAGAACAAGTCCCTGGTAGGCATCTGCCCCCTACAAAGCAAGTTCAAGGTCCTGACAGGGCAGTATTCTATATAAAACGTAAACAAAAATTAAAATATTTCAAACCCATTAAATCCACAAATAAAGTTGTTTGTGCCATTCCTCATTTTGTTTCTCTCCACATTAACTGTGGCCACAGACTGTGTCAATGAGGGGCTGCACTCTTGGTGGCTTTCAAGGAACTCAAGGATCTCCCTTTCTCAGATCCCAGGCTGGTAGCCATCCGAGAATTGTGGGTAAAGTCCTTTACTCCAAGCCCCATGTTAGAAGAAGGAGCCAGGATGCGTCGATTTCTTTATCAAAGTTGTTTATTCATTCGTGTTCCTAAATATTTTCTCTTCGGCCGGCGTAGGTGTCACCTACACCGCTGCCCAAGGCTATCTGCCCTGCTCATGGGCGGTCGTAATCTTTTATACTAGTTGTTACGTCCTATATGTTTTTACTATTGTACAAATATCCACTACCTTTATTGAACTGTGCACCTTTACACTAAACCAATCAGAAAATGCCACCACCTCACCCGTAGATGGAGGACAAGAAGAAGAAGAAGAAGAAAGACAAGGGACACACCCAAATCCCTCCATCTTGTCTCCTTGAGCCTCCTTTGTGAACCCCCAAAATCCACATTAATACACAAAAATAAGTTACCTAATATCCTAATCACACACTCGTGACTTGTAATTCTTCATATAACGTTGGCAATCGCTCCCAAGGCCTAAAATCAAGGGCACTGGTGTTTTTATCATGGTACCAGGGTCTCCGGACCCCCTCCTGGGGTCTCGGACGGCCCAGGACATCTAAAGGGATGTCCTGGGTTCCGACATCCCTTTAGCCAAGTTTTCTGCAGAGATGCCCCTTTGGTTCCATTCTCTGCAGCTGCAGCAGCAATGTCTGTGTTCAGAGCTGAGGGCAGATCAGTGCTGGCACAGCAGCTGTGCCCAGCAGCAGCAGCAGCAGCCCTTGGTGTTGCCAGTGCTGCTGCCATGGCCCTGCCCCGCTGCCCTGCTGGCCCTGGTGTTGCTGTAGGGCCTGAGTGCTCTCGGGGCCGGGCACAGTGCTGGGGGTGGCAGTGCCGGGGCTGCAGCAGGGACAGGCCATGGGCACTGCTGGGGCAGCGCTGACGCCTCAGGCCAGGGCCTGGGGGCTGCAGGCTCCTTGCCCAGGCTCTCTCCAGAACACTTTGCCCAGGCCAATGCTGAGCACAGAAAAGGCCCGGGAGCAGCCCCAGGCTGGCTGTGGGCAGGCTGGGGGCAAACAGCATGGCTGGGGCTCTGCAAGGTGCCTGGGGGAGACAAGGGGAAGGAGCAGCAGAGCAGGGGCTGATCCATCCCCACTGCGCTGGACACCCCAGGGCAGCGTCCCACAGCATCCTCATGCACCTGCCAACAACATCCCCCCTCTGAAGCCCTGGCCTCTCCCCCAGCTCACACAGGTGCCGCATCCTTGCAGGCACAGACACGGCAGCACTGCCTCAGGAGCCCCTGTTTGCACTGCCCAGAGCAGGCGTCAGCACCCCCATGGTGTTGGTGTGGGGAGATGAAGCTGAGGGAGCTCAAATGCCATCAGCCCCTGGGGCCAGGAAGGGCTGGGGGACAGCAGGGAAACCACTCAGGTTTGTGGTGGCCTCTGAAGTCACACAGAAAATTTGTTCCCATCAGCTGGGAGTTTCCTGTGCCACTGCAGATGTTGTTGGTCAGAGCCAGGGCTGCCTGGCAACCATCCCCAAACTGCCCTGAGCATTTCCTTTGCTTCACCTGGGCTTTTTTTCCTCTTATTGCTACAAATTTCTTTCTCTTGCCCACCCCTGTTCCCTCCCCTGCAAACAGCCCATCCCTGGTTGCCCTTTCCTCTCTGGCCCCACTCCCCATTTCAGTTCCTGACTTGGCACCATGGGAACGTCCCTTGGGGAGCAGGATCATCCTCCAAGTGCTTCAGGAATTGTCTGCAGGCTCCTGCAGTGCCTCGTGCTGCTCCCTTGCCAGAGGCACCCCAGGCCAGGGGGGCCCATCTGGGCTGGTGTGTCTGGCTGTGGGGCTCTCTGTTGTGGGCAAGGAGGAGGAGCTGCAGAGGCTCTGCAGGACTGACAGGATGGGCTTGGGGGCTGTGAGGAGAAGCTGAGGTACCTGGGCTGCTGCACCTTGTGAAGAGGAGGCCCAGGGCTCATCCTGCAACTGCTGCAAGGGTGGTTTCAAAGAATCCCAGTATCAGGAAGGTTGGAAAAGACCTTGGACATCATCAAGTCCAGCCTGTGCCCTGACACTGCCTTGTCTCCCCTGAGCCTCCTCTTCTCCAGGATAAACAACCACAGCTCCCTCAGCCACTCCTCACAGGACTTGTGCTCCAGACCCCTCACCAGCCTTGTTGCCCTTCTCTGGACATGCTCCAGCCCCTCCATGTCCTTCCTAAATTGGGGGGCCCAGAACTGGACACAGCACTCGAGGTGCTGCCAAACCAGTGCTGAGCACAGGGGAAGAATCACTGCCCTGCTCCTGCTGGCCACACCATTCCTGATCCAGGCCAGGAGCCATTGGCCTTCTTGGCCACCTGGGCACACTGCTGGCTCATGTCCAGCCTGCTGTCCATCTGTCCCTGCAGGTCCCTTTCGTCCTGGCTGTTGTGCAGCCACTCTGTCCCCAGCCTGTAGTGCTGCAGGGGTTTTTGTGGTCAAAGTGCAGGACCCAGGACTTGGCCTTGTTATACCTCACATTGTTGGATTTGTTCCCTGGATGCAGCCTGTCCAGGGCCCTGTGCAGAGCCCTCCTGCCCTCCAGGAGATCAACACTCACACCCAGGTGGGTGTCAGCATGGTTCGATGTGGCCCTAGAGTGTCACAATGATTTCCACAATTCCGTGA
Source organism: Acrocephalus arundinaceus (assembly GCA_021534815.1). NCBI lineage: Eukaryota > Metazoa > Chordata > Aves > Passeriformes > Sylviidae > Acrocephalus > Acrocephalus arundinaceus. The sequence continues at coordinate 114,124 of JAJEOU010000391.1, forward strand.
CTCCGTAGTGTCACAATGGATCCTTGTTTTCATGAGATCTCACAATGCAGCAATTGTTTCCTTTTTCCACAGTGTCACAATGGATTCTTGGTCCCATGGGGCATCATGGTGTCAAATTTTTTTCTTTCATTCCACAAGTCTCTGAAGTGTCACAATGGGCTCTTGGTTAGAAGAAGTCCAGCAGTGTCACTGTGGTCTCCATAGTGCCACAAGGCCCCAAAGAGTAACACTGATCCCTTGGGTCCAGGGTCCCTTGCAGTGTCACCATGGCCCCACTGTTACACTAGGTTGCACACTCTCACAATGGACTCCTTGCTTCCAAGAGGCCAAAAAGTGTCACAACTGTCTTCTTGATTTCATGAGGCCCTGGGGAGTCACAGGGGCCCTGAGTTCCATGAGGCCCCAGAGTGCCACAACAGACTCCTTGTTTGCACGGTGTCACAATGAATTAAACAAGATCCTGCTGTGACACAAAGGATTCTTGGTTCCATGACTCCCCACAGTGTTACAGTGTCACTGTGGTGTCTAAGCACATGAGGCCCTGCAGTATCACAGTGGGCCCTTAGTCCCAGGGGGCACCTCAGTGTCTAAATTGTTCCCTTAGTTCCATGAGTCCCTGCAGTGTAACAATGGCCCCTCGGTTCAAAAAGGCCTACTGTGTCACAGTGGCCTCAGTGATTCCACGATGACCCAAATTTGCCAATGAACAATATCACAATGGACACCTTGGTTCCATTTATCCATGCCATGTCACAATGGCCTCTTGCTTCCCTGGGGCCCTGCAATGTCACAATCATAACAGAATCACTGAATAAACCTTGTTCAAAAAGACCTTTGAGATCATCAAGTCACACCTGTGACCCAACACCACCTTGTCACCCAGACCATGGCACTGAGTGCCACATCCAGTCTGTCCTTAATCAACCCAGGGATGGTGACTCACCCACCCCGCTGGGCAGCCCCTTCCAATGCCCAATCACTCATCCTATGCAGAACCTTGTCCTAATGTCCAGTCTAAACCACCCCTGGCACAGCTCAAGGCTGTGTCCTTTTGTCCTGTTGCTGTTCCCTGGGAGAAGAGCTTGATCCCCTTCATGGCTGCACTTTCCTGTCATGGAGTTGTAGACAGTGATGAGGTCTCCCCTGAGCCTCTTCTTCTCCAGGATAAACCACCCATGGTCCCTCAGCCATTCCTCACAGGAGTTGTGCTCCAGACCCCACACCAGCCTTGTTGCCCTTCTCTGGACATGCTCCAGCCCCTCCATGTCCTTCCTACATTGGGGGAGCCCAGAACTGGACACAGCACTCGAGGTGCTGCCCAACCAGTTCTGAGCCCAGGGGAAGAATCACTGCCCTGCTCCTGCTGGCCACACTGTTCCTGATCCAAACCAGGAGCCATTGGCCTTCTTGGCCACCTGGGCACACTGCTGCCTCATGTCCAGCCTGCTGTCCATCTGTCCCTGCAGGTCCCTTTCAGCCTGGCTGCTGTGCAGCCACTCTGTCCCCAGCCTGTAGTGCTGCAGGGGTTGTTGTGGTCAAGGTGCAGGACCCAGGACTTGGACTTGTTAAACCTGACATTGTTGGATTTGGGCTCTGGATCCAGCCTGTCCAGGGCCCTGTGCAGAGCCCTCCTGCCCTCCTGCACATCAACACTCCCAGCCAGCTTGTGTCACCTGTAAATTTGCTGATGATGGACTCAATCCCCTCACCAGATCATCAAGGCAGATACTGAAATCCTCCCTGGCTGGCTCGGACTCTTCAACCATTCTGTGGTTGCCGTGTGATGGCACTCAAGGTGATCTGTTCCATAACCTTGCCCGGCACTGAGGTCAGGCTGACAGGCCTGGAGTTCCCCAGATCCTCCTTGCAGCCCTTCTCAGGGATGGGGTCACAACAGGACCTCCAGTCCTCTGGGAGCTCCCCAGTGAGCCAGGACTGATGAGAAATGATGGGAGCACCTTGGGGAGCTCATCGAGCAGCTCCCTCATCCCCCTAGGATGGATCCCATCTGGTCCCAGAGACCCCTGTGAGCACCTGAGTGGCTCAGCAGGTCACCAGCTGCTTCCTCCTGGATCACAGGGGTCTCTTCTGCTCCCTGACCCATCTACCAGCTCAGGAGAACACTTGTCCTGAGGACAACCTGTCTTATTGCTGAAAACTGAGGCAAAGAAGGGGTTAAGTACCTCATCTTTGGTAACCATATCCCCCCCAGTAAAGAATGGATGCTGTTGTTACCCCTCCTTTTGCCATCAATGTATTGATAAAATCATTTTTATTTTCCTTCACAGAAGCAGCCAGGTGAAGTCCAAATTGGGCTTTAACTTCTCTAATTGTTTTTACATGACCTAACAACATGCTTAAAAATTTCCTGAGTTGCCTGACCTTCTCTCCAAAGGTGATGCACCCTCTTTTATCCCCTGAGTTCCTGCAAAATTCCATGCCCAGCCAGGCCAGTCATTTTCCTTATTTGGTCAGATTTTGTCACAGAGGGGCAGGTTGTTCCTGCTCCTTCAAGATTTCATTCTTGAAGTGTGTCCATCCTTTCTGGACACCCTTATTCTTAAGGGCTGTTTCCCTTAAAAAAATCAGTACCTGTTTCAATACTCCCCAAATCGGCATCCTGAATAGGCTGAAGTCTGCTCTCCGTATTTCCAGTGTAGAAGTTTTGTTGATGCCCCTCCTTCTTTCACAGCATATTTAAAAACTCAATAATTTCATGGTCACCGTATCCCAAAGAGCCTCTGACCACCACATCCCCCAGCAGCCCTTCTCTGTTTGTGAACAGCAGGAGACAGAGCTCTCCTTGGCAGTGGGAAGAGAAGGAAACCTCCCCCAAGTGCAGCTTGGAAGGTTCAGCCTGGAGGTGAGGAGAAAGCAAAGTCCCTGCCAGGGTAGAATTTTAGTGCAGGAGGTGTCCCAGCGTGAGCCTGGGCCATGGCCTGGCCCTGTGTGCCAGGAGCTGGCAGCGCTGGGTGCAGGGAGCCCAGGGAGGGCCCAGAAATGCTGGGCTGAGAAATGCTGGGGGCACAGACAGATGGGCGTGTGCAGCCGCCCAGGGAACAGCAGCAGCACGCACAGGGGGCACAGCCTGCAGGACACATGGCCAAGGGCTGGGCACGGCTGGCAGGGCCACAGGCACCCAGGCCTTTGTCCCCTGGGCTCTGGCAGCGCCTCTGGAGGCCCCACTGAAGGAACTTTCCTTTCAGGGGCTGCACTTTGGTCCTCCCTGGCCCCTCCCTTAGGAGGCTGGCAGGGGTTGCAGTTTGATGACACTTTTCCTTGCTGCCCCTCCCATCCCACTGCCCCACAAACAGCCCCGAGCCACCCGTGAGGGACAGGCCCTGCTGTGCCAGGCCTGGGCTCAGGGCTTGGCCTTTCTGCTTCCTCCAGCCAGCCCAGGCCTCCTCAGCATTGCAGTTCCTGCTGCTGTGCCCCAAGACCTCTTGGCCAGTGTTGGAAAGGGACTTGGGGTACCTTGATCCCCTCAGGCTGCACATGGGAGAAAACAACAAACTTCTCAGGAGGGTGGAGAACAAACTTTTAGTTGCAAACTTCAGAGAATAAGGTACTTGGGAAATCTTAAAGCAACATGGAATTACAGTAAATCACTTGACAAAGCACTAACTGAGCCAACTCAAACCTGCACAATTTCAGGTTCTCAAGATTTTGAGAAGAGGAAGTCAGGAGAAGGCACAGAGAGAGATCCACAGTCACCCTTGGATCCAGCACCATCTCAGCTGCTGTGAGCTCCAGGGCTGTGGGACGTGTCAGTGTCACACCCATGTCACAGCCTCACCTGCTCTGGTCCCTCTCATAGGTGCGGTTTTTGGGGTGCCACGGGCTTGGCAGCCACTTTGGGGCTGGACCAGAGGCTGCAGTGACTGGGGCTGGGGCAGTGACCGCCCCACCTACGCAGAACTTGCCCTGCCCCCCAAACACACACTGCAGATGTCTGGGGCCATTCATCATTTCTCTGCTCTCCAGCACTGAGGCAACGGACTCTGGCTGCAGCTCTGAGCTTGTACCCAAGGCAACCACCCCTGGCAATGGGGCTCCATGGAGCTGCTCTCAGGAACCACCACAAGAGTTTGGGAGTGCCCCAAAAAAGCCGCAGAGATGTGGCATACCCCAAAATCTCTTCAGGAATGTGGAATATCCAAAAACTCCCTCAGTAACAGGCTTGTCTCCCTTCATCATCCCCAAACTTTGGCTCTCTCATTCCAGACCCTGCCCCACCTCCCCAGTCCCAACCCCTGCTGGACATCAACACCCCCTTCCCAAGCTGTATTTCACCCATTTCACACCTCCCAAACCCCATCCCACCCATCCTGCCCCAACCAATGCCCACCTCACTCCTCCTGATTTCCATCCCACTTTACCCAATCCCCTTCCAACCCCATTCCACCCTGAAGGGCTCTGGAATCAAGTCATTTTGGGGTGGGATTGAGTGGTTTTCAGGTGACAGGTAAAACCCTCTTGTCTCTTTGAGTGCCAAGAAATGGAGAAAACAACACCAAATATCCCCCAAACCCCCAAATCCTTCCAAGTATCTCTCTGAATCCCAGATTCCATTGAAACACTAGTTAAAAGTGAGACTTTGGATGCCTTTGATGAATTTGATTTTTACCCCAGTTATTTCTGTTTTAAAATAATGAAGGTGAATCAAAAGAATATTATGGACCACCAAGCTAAAGGACCACCAGCCCAGTGTCTTTCCCAACACAGATCACTGGGAATGTTGATCACCAGGATTCTGCCCATTGTGGATCCTCTGACGCTGGATAAAGTTGGAACAGTGGAGGGAGCTCTTCCTGCAGTCGGGGAACTCGCGGGGCTTCCCTTACTGGTGGCTCTGTTGGTGTTTGGTCAAGTGAGAACTCTGGGTGAAGCTCTTCCCACACTGGGGACACTCGTAGGGCCTCTCCCCAGTGTGGATCATTTGGTGGATGATCAGTTGGGACCTCTGGTTGAAGCCCTTCCCACATTCCCCACACTTGTATGGCCTTTCCTCAGCGTGGATGTTCTGGTGTCGGATCAAGTTGGATCTCTGGCTGAAGCTCTTCCCACACTGGGGACACTCGTAGGGCTGTTCCTTGGTGTGGATCCTCTGGTGGCAGATCAGGCTGGATCTCTGGCTGAAGCTCATTCCACATTCCCCACACTCGTAGGGCCTCTCCCTGGTGTGGATGCGCTGGTGGGTGACAAGGGTGGACTTCTGTTTGAAGCCCTTCCTGCAGTGGGGGCAGCAGAAACGCCTCTCCTTTGTGTGAATCCATTGATGTGCAAGGAGATCTGAGCTGGTCTGAAACTCCTTCCGACACTTGGGACACTTTTAGGGCCTCTCCCCAGTGTGGATCATCTGGTGCTGGGTAAGATTGAAGCTCCGGCTGAAGCTCTTCCCACACTCCAAGCACTTGTAGGGCTTCTCCCCATCATGAAGCTGCTCATGGACCACCAGCTCGGAGCCCCAGATGAAGCTCTGTCCTCCTTCTTTGAACAGGGTGGGTATTTCCTCCTCAGAGCCACCTGGGATGGGTTTGGAGCCCCTCCTCATGCCGGATCGCCGGCTCTTTTCCTTACCGTGGGAGTTCTGTCCTATGGATCTGCTCAAAACAGCCTCTTCCACAAGGTTCTTCCAAGGGGATTTGTCCTCCCTGGTCTCCGTCCTCAGGTCCTTGTCTGGGGTAGGAAGGACAAGGAGAGGATGGGATTTGCCTCCCTTCCAGAGGGAAGGGAAAGGAGATCCCCCCAGTGCATTCCCGGCAGGACGGCGTTGTCCTGAAGCCGGAGGCCATGCTGGGCTGGGAGATGGGGCAGGAGCAAGGGGGAAAGGGGCAGTGACTTCTTCCTCACCTGCCTGGCTCTCCTGAGACATGTTCCTCTTCCTCACAGCCTAAACTAAAAAATTAAAAATTAAACTAAAATGCAAAAGTAAACAAAAAAACCACTGACAGAGTCAGAATACAATCTGACACCTGTTTAGGCAGGGTGTTGATAGCAGTGCAATCAAATCGTGGCTGCAGTCCTCCTGGAGTCACAGATGTGGTTTTGATGAAGCAATGATCCTGTAGAAGGGTGCAGTTTTCCTCTGAAGGTCCAGTACTGGTGTAGATGGGTCTGGTGTTCCTCTGGGAATCCAGTGGAAACAGGCTGCTCCTGGTGTGTTAAATCTCAGGTTATATCCAGGTAGGAATGCTTGGCTCCTCCCCCTGGGTGGAGCATCTCACAATGGGATGATAGAATTTTATCAGTCATGCAGTGAGACTCAATGGCCCATTAAGATAAGATATCTCCCTGGAGGGAGTGTGGGTGGTGGAAGAGATAAAGAACACTGCCCCACCTGGTTTGAACAGCTGGCCCATTAACAGAAGATACCCCTCCCTGACTTATGAAAGATCGGTCATGGAAGAGATAAAGAGCATTGTCCCACCTGGTTTTAACAGATGGTAACAGAATTCAAAGTTTTGGTTACATCTTGCATTGCAACCCAAGACAATTGGTCAAATGCATATTCATGAAGATTTTACATATTTAAGCATTTATTTGAGTTCACATTTTCAAGAAATTCTTTATCTTAGTTCAACTCCTGACCTCGTCCTCTTAGAGTACATGCCATAATACGGATGTGATTTGGAGACTTTTGAATTTTATTTCTTCAAAAGGCCTCCTGGTCTGTGGTTTGGCAGTTATTGATTGCCAAAGGGTCGGTGGTGGATTCCTCCTGGCTCTTTCAGTGTTATTTGCCCGGTTTTTTTCAATGTAATCACCCAGATGTTTTAGCCATTTTTACTTTCAATCAGCATTAGCTATTTCACTCTTGTCAGGCAGTTACAGAAATAAAGGCATATTTTAAATTATTATAGTCTATTTCATAATAAAAATTTATAATATACTTTATTTTAATATTTTGCAAAAGCCTAAAGTATTATTTTATACAACACAATATACATAAATAAGAAAAATATTTATTAGTAAATACATAATTTAAATAGAATATTTTTCACACTAAAATATGCAATCTCCCCAGGCATCAGGCTATTAACCATAAAAGGCCAACAAATTATATTGTATCAAAATCAGTTCAAAAGAGATTACCAACTGTACATTATCCAAATAATTTGCAAAAGCCAATATATAACAGCCAAAGTCGAGAACTACACAATTATTTCTAACAGGTCCCCTGGCTAACAGAACACCAGGACTGTGCTAAATTATCAGATTTAAGGAATTACAAGTATGCATGGGGGTAGGACTACTGAGAATACATGAAAAGTATATAAAAGAAAAGGCAAAAGTCACCTTGACAAGTTAAGATTGTCTTGGGTTAAAAAGTCACATAAAGGTGTAAAACAGAAAAATCCTTAAACTGTGCTCTGCAATATTCCACCAACCCCAAAACTGCTGTAAATACTTTTTTTTTTTTTTTTTTGTCTGGGGTAATGGTACTTGTCAAATTCCTTGTATTCTTTCTGGATCGATGTTCCATAACCCTCCAGTCAAAACATGTCCCAGACATTTCCCCAGATATTTCCAAATATTTCACCTTTTTCCCTTCCACCTGCGCCTTCTTTTCAGACACTCCAAGTGCCCTTTTTAGCAAGGAAATTAAGCAGCTTCACAAAAAAAGGCGCTTCATCAGCCACCTTTTCCTGTTTGCCCAATAAAAGCAAATCTAATTCAAATTCTACTTCAAAATCTAATTCTAATTCTAAATGCAACATCTGAATTCTCAAGGGTCTGGTAAATTCTCTTCATATTTCCTGTGTCATTTCTCACTGCTATTAATTTGCATTCCCAATTCAGCCATCAAATCCCTTCCCAGTAAATTACACTCAAAATTAGGAACAAAGTGGAATTTGTGCATTTCAAACCTATCCCCCACCTCTGCTAAAGTGCACTCGCTCATCCTTTCCACTCACCCCTTGAATAATCCCAGATCTTTTTGACAATTTTCCCTCTTTAGCGATAAAATTTAAAGATTCAGGATAAAAATTTACCAATCCATCTTCATTATCTGCTGGACTTCTATCTGTCCATGATCCCATTGTCTCCCCTGTCTACTCCTCTCTCTCCTTTCTCTTTTCTCTTCCTTCCACGCAAACCTAACTTTACACTTTCTACATCTTTCCTCCCAATTTTCTTCCCCAATTTCCCAACTCTGGGGAACCGGCTCCCTTCTTCCAAACAAGAGATGCTCCTCCTAATTCTCTTCTTATCCTCAGCCACTCTCCTCTTACCCTAGCATTGTCTGCTCCTTCATCATCTGCCAAGTTGTTTATCCCTGCTCTTTTCAGTCTAAGACCAACCCCAACCCTGGGGTATTCTAAACACAAGCCTGGGGGCCCCTAAACACAACCCTTTGGCCTCCAATCCTGGGGAATTCAGCCCTGGGAGATTCTAAACCCAACCCTGGGTGTCGAGTTTAGAGGGTTGTTATGGGTTAACAATATTTTTATTTTTGTTAAAGAAGAAAATAGAATACTGCCCTGTCAGGACTTTGGACTTGCTTTAGAGGGCGCAGATGCCTATCAGGGACTTGTTCTCAGCTATTGGCCTGCAGTCTGGCCACAGAGAGAACTGATGCGACTTTTGGAAATTCCCATATAAAAAGCAGAGACTTGGGGGGACCGCCCTCTTGGCCCTCCGCCTCGACAGAGGGAAGAGGCCTGTCCTGGCTCCCTCCCGGCGGGGATGGGGCCAGGCCGGGCCAGGCCGGGTCTCCGGGAGCCGCTGCCTCGCCTCGGAGCGGTGCCAGGCCGGCTGAGCTCCTTTCTTCCCCCGGCTGCCCGCAAAGGAGAAGCTGCGCTGGTAACACCCAGCCAACCCTGGGGCTGCCCCACGCTGCCGCAGGGCCGAGGGAGATGCCCCCGGGCCTCCTTCCCCCTCTGGAAGCTGCTCCAAGCCCAGGCTGGCTGTTCCTACCTCTTTGAGACCAAAGGGTAGAGAGAGGGAAGAAAGACCAGCTGAGCAAAGGATTTTTCGCTGCTGTTTCTGAACCTTTCTCTCTCCTGGCTCCGATTTTTGCAGTGCCCAGTTGCCCACAGTGTAGACCAGTCACTCCAACCTGCTCACAGCAGTTCCCAGCATGGTCCCACTTCTCCCCAGTGTGCCAGTTTGAAAACAAAACTAACAGGAGATCCCAAGTAAGAACTGTTCCATGACCCATTTCTCATAACTCTGGGGGAATATTTCTGTTAATGGGCCAGCTGTTAAAACCAGGTTGTGCAGATCCTTTATCTCTTCCACAACTGTCTTGGGTTGGGTAGCCAAGAGGTTTGTATATTCAATTTCATCTGTTGTAAAAGCAGATATTTCTTTATCTCTTGTTACTCCAGTGGGGAGGGGGGCAGATGCCTTCTGATAATGGGCCAGCTGTTAAAGCCAGGTGTGGTAGTTTTTCTTATCTCCTTCACCTCCTGTCCATCCTCCAGGGAGATATCTTCTGCTAATGGGCCATTAAGGCTCATCAAGGACATGACTGCTTCCAACACCCTTACCAACAGTGTCAGGTCGTATCCCTGACTCTGTCAGGATTGTTTTCCAGGATTTCTGCTTTCCTTTCTTGCTTGTCTTTGTACTGCTGCATTTGTATTTTAGTGGTTTTGTTGTTGTTGTTGTTTTATTCCTATTAAAGAACTGTTACTCCTATTCCCATATCTTTGCCTGAAAGCCCCTAATTGCAAAATTATAATAATTTGGAGGGAAGAGGAGTGACATTCTCTGTTCCAAGGGAAGCTCTGGCTCTCCCTGGCAGACAACTGTCTTTCAAAACCAAGACAGCTGCTTTAAGAGCCCCCGCTCTTGTTGGGTCCTGCTATAACTGCCCTTAAAAGGCCAACCCCACTCCCTTTATTCCCTGTCACAGAGCCCTTGGGTATTTGGGGGTCCAAGGTTGGTTTTGGGGGTCCTGGGAGGGTTTAGGGTCGCAAGAAGGGTTTGTAGGTCCCAGAAGGGTTCAGGGGTACCTGGTGATGCTGATGATGGTGATGTGGACACCATGCTGGGTCTGAATATGTGTGAGGGGATCCTGGGGGGATTTTGCAGATCCCAAGGATTTTTGGGGTCACAGTGCATTTTTGGAAGTTCCCAAGGGGGTTTTTCAGGGGTCCTAAAGTGGGGGATTAGGTACCCCCCATTAGGTCCCTATTTCCATCACCAGCAGGTACACAAAAACCCAGGGCTGTTTATGGGTACCTGCTGGTGATGGAAATGGGGACCTTATGCCAGGTATGAACCTGCTCAAGGGGGCCTGGGGGGTGTTGGGAGGACCTGTGGGAATTTTCATGTCCTGATGTCCTGAGAAGGTTTGAAGATTCTGTATGGAGTTTTTTTCAGTCTTGGAGAGTTTTTGGAGGGTCCAGGGCTGTTTTTGGTCCCAGGAAGGTTGGGGTGTTTGGCGGTGTTTGGGGGTTCCTGGGAGGTTTTGGGGGTTCCTGGGCCATGATGGTGAAAGAGCCGGGGACCCCGTTCCAGGTCTGAACCTTCTCACCTTCTCACTGTGCACGGGCAGTGTCAGCGTGTTCAGGGAGATCCTGGGGGGCCCAGGGGGTCACCCCAAATCCCAGGGGACACCAAATACTCAGGGACCCCCTGAACTCCCCTCACTGCTGCATCTGCTGCAGGCAGGGGGGCACCAACACTCGGCCCCACCCCCACCATCACAGGGGGACACAAACGGGGGAGGGGCACAGACTTTTCGGGGGGGCCCTGAGGGAGGGGACATGGGGGTACTCCCAGGAATCCCCGTGTGGGTATGAGGGAGGACTCAGAAAGAATTTGGAGGGGTTGGGTGGGTCATGGGGAACCCCGCAGGAGTCTTGTGAGGGGTGGGGAGGGCAACGAACAGGGCGACCCCCAGGATGGGTTTGGGGGAAGAACCGGATTGGAGCTTCCGTGGCAGTAAAATTCCATGGGAATGGGATGGCAGTGAGATCCAGCTACAGAATTCTCATCGGAATGGTGACCACAAATCACCCGGATCCTGGCTGGAAGGAGAGGAATTCCCGCACATTGGAGCCGAGCCGATTGGATCCACGGACAGTCCCGTGGGACAGGAGGTCACAGCCAGAAACCTCCTGCAGGTGTGGAGACCTGGGGAGGGATTGGACCCATGAAGACCCACAGAATTGTGTCCCAGCCCCACGGAGCCCCATTCCAGCCTTGCAGAGCCCCAGAGTCTGATAGAGACCCACAGAGCCTCATCCCAGCCCCTTGGATCCGCATGGATGCACATCCCAGCGCCCCAGATCCCGGCCCAGCCCCACGGATCCCCACTGCAGTCCCACAGGTGCCATGGCAGCCCCACAGATCCCCCAGCCCCGGCTCCCCGCCCTGAGCCCCGCTCTGGCTGTGCCGCTCCTGCAGCATCTGCAGCTCCCTGCTGGCCCCGTGCCGGTGCCGCTCCTTGTGCCGGCTCCGGCCATCCCAATATCCCGGCTCGGCTCCGGCCGCCATCCCCGGCGGCTGCGGCTCCGCCCGGCCCCGCTGGCTGTGGCGGCGCTGGAAGGGGATCCCATCCAGGGACCCCATGGACAGGAACTGGGGGAACCCCGGGCCGGGCTCCGACAGCGCCACGGGCAGGGACCGCAGGGAGAGGAGAACTGGGGGGACACGGAGATTTGGGGTCTGGGGGGTCACGAGTGAAGGAAAGGGGGAACAGGGAGAGCTGGGAGAGCAGGGAAGGGGGTTTGGGGGTTCCAGGATTAAGAAAAGGGGATGGTAGGGGTGGGTAGATGTGGGATAGGTGGGCTTAAAAGGCTCCATTTAGTCAGGAAAGGGAGCTCCAAGGTTCCCCAGTGTCCCCATTCCCATCAAAATGTGGGAAAAACCCAGGATGGCTGGGAATAGGGGTCCCAAGTGTCATCAGTGATATGGGAAGGAGGGGCTGGGAGCTTGGAAAGGCAGGAATAGGAGTCCAGGACTCCCAGGGCCAAAGAAAATGGTGGGCCTGGGAGAGGTGGGGTGGCCAGGAAAAGGGTTTGGGAGTCCCAGTGACAGAAGTGGCTGCTCCCAGTATCAGCCCAGTTGCCCCCCATGTGGTTCCAGTTTCCTCGACACTCCCATTATGAGCCCAGTCACTGCCAGTCCTTCCCCATTATGATGCAGTTTGCCCCCAGCATGGTCCAGGTTCCTCCCACTTTCATCCACTTGCTCCCTGTTGCCCCTTCTATGGTCCCAGTCACTCCCAGTATGATCCCAGTCTCTCCCAGCACGGTCCCAGTCATGCCCAGTTGCTCACAGTGTAGACCAGTCACTCCAACCTGCTCACAGCAGTTCCCAGCATGGTCCCACTTCTCCCCAGTGTGCCAGTTTGAACACAAAACCAACAGGAGATCCCAAGTAAGAACTGTTCCATGACCCATTTCTCATAACTCTGGGGGGATATCTTCTGTTAATGGGCCAGCTGTTCAAACCAGGTGGGGCAGTGTTCTTTATCTCTTCCACCACCCACACTCCCTCCAGGGAGATATCTTCTGTTAATGGGCCATTGAGTCTCACTGCATCACTGATCAAATTCCATCATCCCATTGTGACATGCTCCACCCAGGGGGAGGAGCCAAGCATTCCTACTGGATATAACCTGAGATTTAACACACCAGAAGCAGCCTGTTTCCACTGGATTCTCAGAGGAACACCAGACCCATCTACACCAGCACTGGACCTTCAGAGGAAAACTACACCCTTCTACAGGATCATTGCTTCAACAAAACCACATCTGTGACTCCAGTAGGACTGCAGCCACAATTTGATTGGACTGCTACCAACACCCTGCCTAATTGGGTGTCAGGTTGTATTCTGACTCTGTGAGTGTTTCTTTTTTTACTACTGCATTTTTAGTTTAATTTTGTTACTAAAGTAAGTTATTCCCATATCTTTGCCTGAGAGCCCGCCTTTTTCAAAATTATAGGAAGGGTTTATGTTTTCCATTTCAAGGGAGGCTCCTGCCTTCCTCAGCAGACACCTGTCTTTCCAAACCAAGACAGGGAGCTTGACCCAGATACTCTGGGATGTCCCTGAGTTGGGGTTTTCTTTGGGGGGGATTTTTGGAGAATGAAGAACTGCAAAGTTGCGTGGTAAATGCCCCTTGGCAGGACATTGAGGGGTCCCAGTGGCAGCTGCCCGCAGAGGCAGCCTGGAGGAGCAGAGCCCTGTGTGCCCCTGGACCCCAAAGTGGGGAGCCCAGAGAGGGGGGAGCGCCGTGATTCATGGGACCCTTAAAAGCCTGGAGAAGGGCAAGGGGGAATCCTTGGACCCCCTGCACCCCAAAGCAGAGAATAAGGGGAGAAGGGACCTCAGGGACACCAAAAACCCCCAGCATCCCTAAATGGGGAGATGGATAAGGGGAGAATTTTTTGTATTCCTGGGACTCCCAGCAGCCTGGGGAGGGCAGGGACTGAGTTGATGGGTGGCTGTAAATGCAAGCGTGACCCCCAGCAGCTGGGACACGGGGGATCCCTGAACACCAAATGGGAGAGACCAGGGATGGGGAACTCCTTGGAGGCATTTTCAGGGCTGAATCTTGGTGTTTGAGAGGTTTATATGGACCCCAGATTCCAGGTGACTTTTAGAGATGGACTTGGTCAGGCAGACCTTCAAAGTCGATGTGCTCATCTGTTGTTTTTCCCCAAACCAGGATTTCCCATTCCCAACCTTGGCCAGATGGAGGTGGAATCTGTGAGGAAGAGGAAGAGCCCTGGGACAGCCAGGCAGGTGAGGAGAAGTCACTGCCTCCTTTTCCCCATCTTCCTGCTCCATCTCCCAGCCCAGCATGGCCCTCAGCTGCAGGAAAACCCTGCTGCTGACGCCGTCCTGCCAGAGATTCCCTGGGGGGATCTCCTTCCCCTTCCCTCTTGCACAGAGGAAATTCCATCCTTCCTTGTTCTTTCTCCTCCAGAGAAGGAGCTGAGGATGGAGACCAGGGAGGAAAAATCCCCAGAGCAGAACGTCATGGAAGAGGCTGTTTTGAGTGGCTCCCTGGCACAGGAATCCAACAGGGAGGAAAAGCCCCAGAGATCCCACAGGAGGAGGGGCTCCAAATCCATCCCAGGGTGCTCAGAGGAGGAAATACCTGCCCTGTGCCAGGAACGTGGCTGGAGATCGAGGCAGAGCTCAGACCTGGTGGCCCATGAGCATCTTCATGACAGGGAGCAGTCCTATGAGTGCTTGGAGTGTGGGAAGAGCTTCAGCAACAACTCCAATCTGATCCGCCACAAGAGGATCCACACTGGGGAACGGCCCTACGTGTGTGGGGAATATGGGAAGGGCTGCATAGACAGCTCCAACCTGATCCGCCACCTCAGGACCCACACTGGGGAGCGGCCCTATGAGTGTGCAGAATGTGGGAAGAGCTTCAGTGACAGCTCTGACCTGATTGTCCACCAGAGGACCCACACTGGGGAGAGGCCATATGAGTGGCCCCAGTGTGGGAAGGGGTTTCAGACCAGCTCAGATCTCCTCAAGCACCAGCGCATTCACACAGAGGAGAGGCCCTTCCGCTGCCCTGACTGCAGGAAGGGCTTCAAGCGCAACTCCCACCTCATCAGGCACCGGCGCATCCACACTGGGGAGAGGCCCTACGATTGTCACCAGTGTAGGAAGAGCTTCACCCAGAGCTCTACCGTGACCCAACACCAACGGAGTCACCAGTAAGGGAAGCCCTGCGAGTGCCCCGGCTCTGGGAAGGGCTTCATGTGCATCTCCAACCTCATCCCCCATCAGAAGATGCACACTGGGAAGAGCCCTACTGACCCACATTTCCCTGTGATTCATTCTGGGAGGACACCTGTCCCTTTCCCTGCCCCTGGCAATGATGTGAGATGGGATTTAAAAACGTGAGCATCTGGCCATGGCCCCATCATTGTATTTGATTCCATCTCGGGTCATTACCAGGGCTAGGAAAGGGACTCTATCTCTCCCCAAGGTGAAGGGTGTCCTTTCCAGGCAGGATGGGACGAGCCAGTTGATGTTATTGTAGTTTTCCCTTTATATTGTTAGTTTTATCCCGTTTGTTATCAATATTGTTTCTGTTCCTTTTTGTTCCTTGTTTCTGTTCCCATTAAATTGTTCTTATCCCAGCCTAAGATCTTTGTCTTTTGTACTTTCAATGGGAGGCTGGAGGGCAGAGAGCCGTGGCACGGTTTTAGTGGGAGCAAAAAATTGGGGAATCCCATTCCCAAATCCCGGCCCGTGGAAACCGAGCATCCCAGCTGGTGCCAGCCCTGACTGCCCTGGAACAGCCTTGGGAGCGCGCCCCTGGCTGGGGCTGTGGGAACCTCTTCCCTCTGGTGCCCAGGGACAGGACTGGAGGGAAGGGCTGGAGCTGAGTCGGGGCAGGTTTGGGTTGGATCTCAGGAAAAGGTTTTTCCCCCAGAGGCTGCTGGGGCACTGAACAGGCTCCCAGGGAAGGGTCCCAGCTCCAGGGCTCTGGGAGCTCCAGCAGCGTTTGGACAGCGCTGCCAGGCCCAGGTTGGCATTGTTGGGGTGTCCTGTGCAGGGCCAGGAGTTGGACTCGAGGATCCTGGAGACCTCCCAGCAGTTTCTGGGGATGCTAAAGAGCCCTGTGCTCAGAGGCAGTCACAGCCATTCCATGGGGACATCCCAGGGCACCTTGGGCTGCAAAAGGCACCCATCTGTCACAGGCACTCACGGGGGCTCCACGGTGACATCCCAGGAGTGCCCAGGCTGCCAAAGAGCCGGGATGTCCCAGACACTCCCAGGGGTTCCTGTCATGGGCAGAGTGGGAGCTTCAGGGAAAAGCTTCATTTCTGAATTGGAGAAACTGTTGCTGCGTTATGGGGTGGAGAAATGACACCCAACAGCCACCGTGGATCCTCAAACACCTCCAGGAGGCCTAGACTTTAAAATTCCATCTAAGTAAGGAGACTGGGAATGTCTGGATCTAATACCAGCCCCAGACTTTATCAAAAGTTTATGTGTAAAGGATTGGAGAGGGGGAATTTAACTGAAATGCAATTTGTCCCACAGGGTTAAAGACTGAATACCAGATATATTTATATAAATTCAGCTATGATTGATTTTTATCAGGATTAGGCAGAACAATTTATTTATACCACAGAGTAAATTAAAAAAAAAGAGCTAGTAACTCCAGAGAATAGGAGCGATACAATTATTAGACTATAGTGCTCTAGGAAGCAATTTGTAGTAATTAGGGCCTTGATGGAGTTTTTTGAGCCCGTTTCAGAAGAGCCTCCTGCTCCAGCAGGAACTGCCTTTCCTGTGCCTGGACCAGGGCAGATCCAGCTGCACGAAAGACCCCAGGCCAGCCCCAAGACAGTGAAGGCCTCGGGCACAAGTGCAGAGTGCCGTGCTGGGAGCTGTGGCAGGGAGAGCCTGAGGCACCAAAGGCACCTTGGCAGCAGCAGCTGCTCCCAGGCCATGGCCACAAGCCTCCCTTGGCAGCCCGGCCTGGTGGCCAGCACTGCAGAGCTGCTGCTGCTGCTTCAGGGCTCCTTTCTGCCTGGGCTCTGCCCCAGCCCACAGAGTGTGACCTCAGCCCTGAGCCTGGCACAGCCGCTGAGCCTGAGCCCTGCAAAGCCTCAAGGTCACCTGGGCCAGCCTGGCTCTGTCAGCCCCTGGGGAAGGCAGGGCCAGCAAAGGCCACAGAAGGGGCTGCCTTTGGCTGCTGCATGTGGGCTCCAGCAGAGACAAGGAGGAGTCAAGGCAGTGCATGGAGTCCAGGGAGCAGCCCCTTCTCCCCATGCAATCCTGGAATGGTTTGCATGGGAAGAGCTCTGCAGGGCTCATCTCATCCAAACCCCGCCATGAGCAGGGACATCTTTGAGCAGTCAGGTTGTTCAGAGCCCTGTCCCAGCTGGACTGGAATGTTTCCAGGGATGGGCATTGACCACCTCCCTGGGAACCTGTCCTGCTGGATCACCAACCTCATCATCAAAAATTCCTCCTTATCTCTCCGTCTGAACCTCCCTTCCTTTGTTTAAAACCACCACCCTCTGTCCTTTGGGACAGGCCCTACTAAAACCTTTGTCCACCTTGCATTTCCCATGAGCCGGGTTTCCATGGCAATTGCCATGCCAGGTGACCCAGGGGTGGTGTCCCAGTGAGGGCTGCCATGGAAACAGTGCCCAGCCCTGCCCCTTTCTGTCTGCCTGAGCTGGCCTTTGGCCCTGGCAGTGGCGTTTGCTGCTGGTTCTGCGGGGCCTGAGCAGCCAGCGCGGCACAGGGCAGGTGGCCATGGCACAAGCCCCCAGCAAGGGATCCCCTCTGCCTCTGGGCACTGACACCAGCCCTGAGCAAGGCACTGCCACAGTGGGCTCAGTGCAGTGTCCATGGCCACAGCCCCTTGCAATGGCCCAGGGCAGCTTGGGCATGATGATCCAGCCTCACTCCTGGCCCAGGCCAGGCCTGCACTGCCCTTCCCCACAGCCTGGCTGCACAGAAGCACTTCCAGGGCTCTCTGCATTCCCTTGCCCTCACTCTTGCCTCACTCACACACCTCCCAACAACCCAGCTGGAGCTTTGAGCTGCAAGGAGTTCAAAGCTTGTCTGTCCTTCAGCAGTTGGTCTAATTCTGCCTTCAGCCAACTCTGGATTTGTGTTTATTGCAGAACTTCCTGTGTGTCTCAAACACTCCTTGCATGGTTCTGCCTTGGGGAAGGGGAACATCCTTGGTGGCACCTTGGGCTTGGCACACACTTGAGAAGATTGTCTGAAATTTTTGACCATTAAAAAGGAAGAAAACCCATCTTTCCCTGAATTCAGCCAGTTCTCTGAGCAAAACAGCTCCCACGTGAGTGAGGAAAGACAGGAAGGGGTTGGGGGATGTGGAGCAAGGTTTCAACTGGGTCAGACCTTAAGGCACAGCTTCTCTGAGCAGGCCAGACCTCCTGAGGGGAGACCTGGGTCAATATCAGTGACTAATCTGCAATCACCTTTGTGTAATGGAAAGTAAAAATACACCTTTAAAAAGAAATACATCCTAAAAGTCTTTGAAATATTTCTCCATGTATCTAGGAAAAAAGACTTCCTATTGAACTGCACCAGACCAGAGGGAAATCAAGGCACAGCCATGGTTTGTCAGACTTGCTTGATCCTAATGAGCCCCGTGGTGCATTTGGTGCTGAGCCCTGGAACCGCAGGGCCTGAGAGGAGATTGCACAAACCTTGCCAGGAGTCAAAGTCGGAGGAACACCTAAAGTGTCAAGGTATTCGTGGGTCCCACTGAGGTCTGCCCCAACATGCTCCTCATAGACTCTTTGAGGAGAGAATTGGAGGCCAGGATTGCACAAAAACCTTCAGAGATCAGTGGCAAAAGAAATACTTAAATTACCCCTGAGTACCTTGAAGCATGAATAAGCCTTCTGAGTATTGTTAATGGATAAAATTCTCAAGGGATTCATTAAAGCAGATTTTCAGAGGCCATGATTGTACAAATCTGTCAGTCAGTGTCAAAAACCCCCCTTTTTTCCAGACTTTGAGTACCCTGAAGTATTAATGAGCCCCACTGAGTGTTGTTACTGACAAAGCCTCTCAAGGGACTCATTAAAGCAGAGAATTGGAGGCCAGGATTGCAAAAACCTCTCAGAGACTCCAAGGCAAAAGCCAAACCCAAAGTCCTTGGAAAAACCTGCAGTCCCTGGCAGCATGAAGGAGCCCCCAGGGCCATTGCTGACCAAGGCTCCTTCCCCAGGGACTCCTTCCAGCACATCCTGGAGGCCACTGGCATGGGAGGGGGATGCTGAGGGCAGCACAAGGGCTGACAGTGCCCAGCCTTGCTGGGGCTGTGCCAGGAGGCCCCAGGGCCTCAGGACAAGGTGTCTCCTCAGTGTCCTTGGTGGCACAGAGGCTGCTGTGGCCCAGGGCACCAAGCCTTGGCTTCTCTTTGTCCCCTCCTGTCATCACTGCCTGCAGTTCTCTGCTCTGCCTGGGGCCTGGGGACACTTTCTGTGTCGTGTCCCTCAGTGGGACCCATTAAAACTTCCAGAAACTTTGGATTTTGAATCTCACTTTGAGTTGTAGAGAAGTTTTTGATCACACTCTGAGGGACTGAGTCTGACGCAAACAGCACAAAGCCCTGAGAGGGTCATTAAAGTCCTTGTGCTGTGTCTGTGCTGATGAGCTGGGCTGAGCTCATCATCTAGAGAGAGATCCTGGCAACCAAGAAGAGCTTAAAAACACATTTCTCTGGATGAGCAGCTCTTTTTCCAGCCCAGCAGGGCTGGGGCACTGCCTGCAGCCACCCGGGCACAGCACACAGGCACAGAGAGCTTCAATCACTCAGGGCTGGGAAGGTGCTGAGAAGGGACTGGGGGAGAATCACTGCCAGCCCTTGGCACAGGAACCTCTGGCTGCAGGACATGCAGCTGCAGCTCCTGCAGTGATCTCCTCAAGCTGCAACATCCCAATGCCTACAGACTCTGTGAGTACATTCTCTGGGTATTTCTGGTGCAGGGGAATTGAAATGCTCATAAAGCTCTGACACACTGGGCTTCTCCCCACTCCCAAAATATTCCAAGAGAAGGATTTCTTCTAAAATGAGGACATTTCCTGAGACTTTGTTTTCATTTCTAATATAAGATAATGGGGGAGAGGAGGAAAAAATGATAAAGGTATCCTTGATTTTGAAAAGTCCCAGGGACATCTCAGCTCTTAGTGATCAGGCTTAGTCTGAGCTGTCCTTTCTCCAAGCTGCAAACAGAACCTGCCCCCAGCCAGTGCCCTCAAACAGGCAGGGTTCTGTAGGGCCAAGGAGAGTGCACAGAGATTTGGGCTCTGGGAGTGCTGGCAGGGAGAGCTCAGGCACAGGGAAACACCTGCAGGAGGAAAATGTCCAGGAAGCAGAGAGAAGATGAGGCAATGAGAGAAAACAAAAGCCAGAAATGTTGTGGCAGGGGAGAGTTCAGAGATCTCCATAGGAGCCCCTGCAGTGCAGCCCTCCCTCTGAACAAGCCCCCTCCCTCCTGTCCCCCAGCCAAGCCTCTGCCCTCAGGGCTGGGGCTCCAAGGCGTGCAGCCCCTCCTGTGCAGGCAGAGCTGCAGCAGAGCCGTGGGGCAGCTGTGCAGCCCCGGGCCCAGTTCCCTCTGCAGAGCACAGGGCTGGGAGCAGCTGCCCGGCACTGGGGGGCTCTGGCAGGGGGCACAGCTGGCTCAGGGTGACGCTGTCCCCAGTGCCCGGCTGTGGGCAATGCTGTCAGTGCAGCCAGGGCAGGAGCTGCATCTCCCTGAGTCCAATGCCATCTTAAGGACACTTGGAAGTCTCCCTGAGATTTCAGTCCAAGCTGGGAGCTTTAATGCAGGATGCAAACCTGTCTTGGGGCATCTCCGTGTTATTCAAAAGACCCACGGGAAAGGCACAGGTGTTGTGATACTGAAAATGCTGTTGGGTTGGTGAAATGAGCAATGTGAGTCCTTGGAAAGAAATGTGGAGCTGAGCTGTGGTGGATCCATCTGTTCTCAGCAGTACCGGTGATTTTTAGGGGGAACATGGGAAGCTGATCACCTTCCACCTGAGAAAGGCTAAAGCCCAGAGAAACTGTGAACAGGTCAGAATGACAGACCATGTGCCCTCACTCTCCACTCATCAATTTGCCTCAAAGAACTTGCCCTGTTCTACCCTGGGGGAGCAGAAATGCTGAGGTTTTGTAACAAGAATATCATGACGGACATTGGGAGCCTATCAAGAAAACTGCAGAACTCTTGAAAAAAAAGGATAGGGTATATGGGGATATGGATTTGATTTTGGTTACAGGTATCTCCTCAAACTCTTCATTGTCTTTTTCTCCATGGCAGTACCCAATGACCAGAGACAGAAAATGTCCAACAGCAGCTCTATCAGCCATTTCCTCCTGCTGGCACTGGCAGACACGCGGCAGCTGCAGCTCCTGCACTTCTGCTCTTCCTGGGCATCTCCCTGGCTGCCCTCCTGGGCAACGGCCTCATCATCAGCGCCGTAGCCTGCGGCCACCTCCTGCACAGCCCCATGTTCTTCTTCCTGCTCAACCTGGCCCTCACCGACCTGGGCTCATCTGCACCACTGTCCCCAAAGCCATGCACAATTCCCTCTGGGACACCAGCAACCATCTCCTACTCAGGATGTGCTGCTCAAGTTTTTTTTTTTTTCTTCAACAAGAGTTTTCCTGCTGACCATCATGTGCTACGACCGCTACGTGTCCATCTGCAAACCCCTGCACTACGGGACCCTCCTGGGCAGCAGAGCTTG
Organism: Acrocephalus arundinaceus; assembly: GCA_021534815.1. Lineage (NCBI taxonomy): Eukaryota > Metazoa > Chordata > Aves > Passeriformes > Sylviidae > Acrocephalus > Acrocephalus arundinaceus. The sequence goes on from JAJEOU010000391.1 coordinate 135,319, forward strand.
TGCCCACATGGCAGCAGCTGCCTGGGCCAGTGCCTTTCTCAATGCTCTGCACACGGCCAATACATTTTCCCTGCCCTGTGCCATGGCAATGCCCTGGGCCAGTTCTTCTGTGAAATCCCACACATCCTCAACTCTCCTGTTCATACTCCTATCTCAGGGAAGCTGGAGTTATTTTTTTCAGTTCAACTTTATCATTGTGTTGTTTCATGTTCATGTTTTCTCCTATGTGCAGATCTTCAGGGCTGTGCTGAGGATCCCCTCTGAGCAGGGACGGCACAAAGCCTTTTCCACCTGCCTCCCTCACCTGGCTGTGTCTCTCTGTTCATCAGCACTGCATGTTTACCTACCTGAAGCCCCCCTCCATCTCTCCCCATCCCTGGATCTCCCTGTCAGTTCTGTACTCAGTGGTGACTCCGCCTGAACCCCCTCATCTACAGCCTGAGGAACCAGGAGCTCAAGGCTGCACGGTGGAGACTGATGACGGGATGGTTTCAGGAACATTAAACGCTGGCCAGTTTCTGCAAATCACTTGTAATAAAGTCATCTTTGACTTCTTGTTGGTTTCATTTTGAGGTTTTTTTTGTTTTATTTTTAATTGGTCCAAAATAATGTCATTTTTGTGCCATTTCTCATTTGTTTCCTCCCCTCCCCTGTGGCCAAGAAATGCAATGAGGGCTGCATTATGTGGCTTTTAATATTGGATTCCCAGCCAAGTTTTTTTGCAGAGACGTCTCATTGGTTCCCTTCATTGGTCCCTTCTCTGCAGCTGCAGCAGCAATGTCTGTGGCAGAGCTGGGGGCAGATCATGCTGGACAGCACTGTGCCAGCAGCAGCAGCAGCAGCCTTGGTGTTGCCAGTGCTGCTGCCGTGGCCTGCCCGCTGCCCTGCTGGCCCTGGTGTTGCTGTAGGGCCTGAGTGCTCTCCGGGGCCGGGCACAGTGCTGGGGGTGGCAGTGCCGGGCTGCAGCAGGGACAGGCCATGGGCACTGCTGGGGCAGCGCTGACGCCTCAGGCCAGGGCCTG
>JAJEOU010000391.1:136350-160495 GCA_021534815.1 Acrocephalus arundinaceus
GGGACAGTGGTGCAGATGCAGCCCAGGTCGGTGAGGGCCAGGTTGAGCAGGAAGAAGAACATGGGGCTGTGCAGGAGGTGGCCGCAGGCTACGGCGCTGATGATGAGGCCGTTGCCCAGGAGGGCAGCCAGGGAGATGCCCAGGAAGAGGCAGAAGTGCAGGAGCTGCAGCTGCCGCGTGTCTGCCAATGGCAGCAGGAGGAAGTGGCTGATGGAGCTGCTGTTGGACATTTGCTGTCCCTGGGCTTTGGGAGCTGCCATGGAGAAAAGGACAGTGAAGAGTTAGAGGAGATACCTGTAACCAAAATCAAAGCCATTTCCCATACACCCTCCCCTGGAACACACAGACACCGGTAAATGTTGAACCATTACTTTGATGAATCTCTGTGTCCCTTTCAATTCAGAATGTTCTGTGATTCTGTGATTACAATTCCTGTTCTGCTTCTCTCATCCTCCTGTTGCCTATAATCAAAAAGAAAATAAATCCTTTAAAAATGTTATAAGGTAAAGTAACAAGCAGACATTTATTGGAAACTTTCAGGTGTCCCAAAAGGAATGGGTGCACACCCAGCCCCTCAGATCAGCAACCTTTTAAAGTTTATTAATTAACATATTTAACAGGAACATCCAAAAGGTAATTCAGTGTCCCCAGTTACACATCCCTGGGTCAACCCATTGGAATAAGCCAAGGGCTTATTTGCATCATTTTTTTTTATGACTGCTCACACTGGTGAAAAACCAAAATGTCCTTCTTGTCGGTCCTCTTCCTGATAATAAGACTATACAGTATTTCAGGAATGTATTTATGTCTGCTAATTGTTCTAAAATCGAAGACAAAGGGTAGGAAACATGTAAGAGTTAATCAGTGGTTATACTATATAATTATGTAAAAGTTGTTGAATAGAGTTAATCTACAATTATAGATTTAAATTATATAAAAGTAATAACAGAGTAAAAAAAAAAAAAAAAGAATAATGTATAAAAAGCAAAAATCTTTATGTCATCACCTTCCCATCCTTCTCCAAGCAGGAAATTGAAAACACTCTCAGTAAAGCTCCTAATCTTTACAGCAGTGCCAGGCTTACCTTCTTTTGGCAAGTGTCCTCCGCAGCTGTGCCCAGGCTGATGTGGAGCTGGGAGCAGCCCTGCCCCACACAGCCCCTCTCAGCAGCAGCAGCAGCAGCAGCAGCCGCTGCCCTGCTCAGGGTGGCTCCTTCCCCCCACAGCTTCTCCCAGCGCTGGCAGCAGCTCCCCGGGCCGGCTGAGAGCTGTCCCTGGCAGGCAGCAGAGTCCCTGGGCCAGCACAGCGCCCTGGGCTGCAGGACCCTGCTCTGCACCACAGCCCTGGGCACCCCTGGCTGCAGCCCCGGCTGCTCAGCCCTGCAGCAGAGCCTGGCCCCAGGGAGCTGCCTTGTGCTGGGCCTGGCCTGGGGCAGCAGGGAAACCCAGCCCTGCCCTAGGGCCACATCCCTGCCCTGCAGCAGCTCCCACAGTGCTCCTGGAAGGTGCTCCAAGCTGGGGGATGTGGCAGCTCCAGGAGATCCCTGCAGGAGCTGCAGCTTCTCTTCCCCCAGCCAGAGAGTGACTGTTTGCAAGCCTGGGAGGATTTCTCCTGCAGTGAGCCCTGAGTGAGCTCTGCTCTGTGCTGCCAGCCGAGGCTGAGCTGAAGCCCTGTGTGCCTGTGTGCTGTGCCCGGGGTGGCTGCAGGCAGTGCCCCAGCCCTGCTGGGCTGGCAGAAAAGCTGCTCATCCAGAGAAATGTGTTTTTAAGCTCTTCTTGGTTGCCAGGATCTCCCTCTGGATGATGAGCTCAGCCCAGCTCAGCAGCACAGACACAGCACAAGGACTTTAATGACCCTCTCAGGGCTTTGTGCTGAGGCCCTGAACATCAGTCCCTGAGAGGGAGCTGAAGAAACCTCTCCAGAACTCCAAGGCAGAAGCCAACTCCAAAGTTTCTGGAAGTTTTAATGGGTCCCACTGAGGGACACGACACAGAAAGTATCCCGAGGCCCCAGGCAGAGCAGAGAACTGCAGGCAGTGATGACAGGTGGGGACAAAGAGAAGCCAAGGCTTGGTGCCCTGGGCCACAGCAGCCTCTGGGCCACCAAGGACACTGAGGAGACACCTTGTCCTGAGGCCCTGGGGCCTCCTGGCACAGCCCCAGCAGGGCTGGGCACTGTCAGCCCCTTGTGCTGCCCTCAGCATCCCCCTCCCATGCCAGTGGCCTCCAGGATGTGCTGGAAGGAGTCCCTGGGGAAGGAGCCTTGGTCAGCAATGGCCCTGGGGGGCTCCTTCATGCTGCCAGGGACTGCAGGTTTTTCCAAGGACTTTGGGTTTGGCTTTTGCCTTGGAGTCTCTGAGAGGTTTGTGCAATCCTGGCCTCCAATTCTCTGCTTTAATGAGTCCCTTGAGAGGCTTTGTCAGTAACAACACTCAGTGGTGCTCGTTAATACTTCAAGGTACTTCAGTTATTTTAGGGTACTTGGTGTTTCCCTTTGAAAACTGACTCTAGGAAAAGTTTGTGCAATCATGGCCTCCAATTATCTACTTTATCGAGTCCCTTGGGATTCTTAGTCAGTAAAAACACTCAGTGGGGCTAACTCATACTTCTGAGTACTTAAAGTTTGTAAAAGAACTTTTCTTTGAAACTGAGTCTGAGAGATTTGCGCAATCATGGCCCCAATTATCTGCTTTAATGAGTCCCTTGATATTTTTAGCCAGTAACAACACTCAGTGGGGCTCATTAACACTTCAAGCTACTCCTGGGTAATTTAAGTACTTCTCTTTGCCACTGAGAGTCTGAGAAGGTTTTGTGCAATCATGGCCTCCAAATCTCTCTTCCAAGGACTCCATGAGGAGCCTGTGTTGGGCATGGACCTCAGTGAACCCAGTAATGACTCAAGACATTTTGGGTTTTTCTTCTGACTTTGATCCCTGGCAAGCTCTGTGCAATCTCCTCCCAGGCCCTGAGGTTCCAGGGCTCAGCACCAAATGCACCACGGGGCTCATTAGGATCAAGCAAGTCCTGAAAAACCACGGCTGTGCCTTGATTTCCCTCTCATCTGGTGCAGTTCTTTAGGAAGGTTTCCTGCTGCAGTTATGGAGAAGTATTTCAAAGGATATTTGGAAATATGTATTCCCATTTTAAAGACTGTATTTTTTAAATTTTCCTTTTAAACAAGAGGTGATTTCAGCATTCAGTGATTGATATTGGCCCAGGGTCTCTCCTCAGGAGTTCTGGCCTGGTTGGAGAAGCTGTGCCTTGAGGTCTGACCCAGTGTGGACAACCTTGCTCCACATTCCCCAACTCCATCCTCTTTCTTCTCACTTACCATGGTCTTGCCTTCTTTGGAGAACTGGCTGCACACAACCAAAGAAGGGTTTTCTTCTTTTTTCTTTGAAGTAATCTAAAACTTCTGAGAATCCTCATTGAAAACAGACACACTCCCGAGTGTGTGCCAAGCCCAAGGTGCCACCAAGGAGGTTCCCCTTCCCGAAGGCAGAACCATGCAAGGAATGTTTGAGACACACAGCAAGTTCTACCATAAACACAAATCCAGAATTGGCTGAAGGCAGAATTAGACCAACTGCTGAAGGACAGACAAGCTTTGAACTCCTTGCAGCTCAAAGCTCCAGCTGGGTTGTTGGGAGGTGTGTGAGTGAGGCAAGAGTGAGGGCAAGGGAACTGCAGAGAGCCCTGGAAGTGCTTCTGTGCAGCCAGGCTGTGGGGAAGGGCACTGCAGGCCTGGCCTGGGCCAGGAGTGAGGCTGGATCATCATCCCAAGCTGCCCTGGGCCATTGCAAGGGGCTGTGGCCATGGACACTGCACTGAGCCCACTGTGGCAGTGCCTTGCTCAGGGCTGGTGTCAGTGCCCAGAGGCAGAGGGGATCCCTTGCTGGGGGCTTGTGCCATGGCCACCTGCCCTGTGCCGCGCTGGCTGCTCAGGCCCCGCGGAACCAGCAGCAAACGCCACTGCCAGGGCCAAAGGCCAGCTCAGGCAGACAGAAAGGGGCAGGGCTGGGCACTGTTTCCATGGCAGCCCTCACTGGGACACCACCCCTGGGTCACCTGGCATGGCAATTGCCATGGAAACCCGGCTCCTGGGAAATGCAAGGGTGGACAAAGGTTTTAGTGGGGCCTGTCCCAATAGGACAAAGGGTGGTGGTTGTTTTAAACTAAAGGAAGGGAGGTTCAGATAAGAAGATATAAGGAAAAAAATTTGATGATGATTAGGTTGGTGATCCACTGGAACAGGTTCCCAGGGAGGTGGTCAATGCCCCATCCCTGGAAACATTCCAGTCCAGCTGGGACAGGGCTATGAACAACCTGAGCTGCTCAAAGATGTCCCTGCTCATGGTGGGGGTTTGGAGGAGATGAGCACTGCAGAGCTCTTCCCATGCAAACCATTCAAGGAGTGCATGGGGAGAAGGGGCTGCTCCCTGGACTCCATGCACTGCCTTGACTCCTCCTTGTCTCTGCTGGAGCCCACATGCAGCAGCCAAAGGCAGCCCCTTCTCTGGCCTTTGCTGGCCCTGCCTTCCCCAGGGGCTGACAGAGCCAGGCTGGCCCAGGTGACCTTGAGGCTTTGCAGGGCTCAGGCGCAGCGGCTGTGCCAGGCTCAGGGCTGAGGTCACACTCTGTGGGCTGGGGCAGAGCCCAGGCAGAAAGGAGCCCTGAAGCAGCAGCAGCAGCTCTGCAGTGCGGGCCACCAGGCCGGGCTGCCAAGGGAGGCTTGTGGCCATGGCCTGGGAGCAGCTGCTGCTGCCAAGGTGCCTTTGGTGCCTCAGGCTCTCCCTGGCACAGCTCCCAGCACGGCACTCTGCACTTGTGGCCGAGGCCTTCACTGTCTTGGGGCTGGCCTGGGGCTTTTGCTGCAGCGGGATCTGCCCTGGCCTGGCACAGGAAAGGCAGTTCCTGCTGGAGCAGGGGGCTCTGCCTGGAATTGGCTCAAACAACTCCAACAAGGCCATGTTTACTTCAAAATTGCTTCCTAGAGCACTATATTCTAATAATTTTAATAGCTCCTATACTGTGAAAAAAACCTACCTTTTTTTAATTTACTCTGTGGTGAAAATAAATCTTTCTGTCTGATCCTGATCACAATCAATCATAGCTGTATTTATATAAATATATCTGGCATTCAACCATTAATACGGGGAGACAAGTTTCATTTCAGTTAAATTCTGCCTGTCCAATCTTTTATACATAAAATTTTAAAAAAGTCTGGGGCTAGGATTGGATCTAGCTGCTCCCAGTCTCCTCTCTTACATGGAAATTTAAAGTCTAGGCATCCTGGAGGGGTTTGAGGATCCATGGTGGCTTTTGGGTGTCATTTCTCCACCTCATGACTCAGCAGGACTTTCTCCAATGAAGAAGTCAAGCTTTTGCCTGAAGCTGCCACTCTGCCCATGACAAGAACCCCAGGGAGCGTCTGGGACATCCCGGCTCTTTGGCAGCCTGGGGACTCCTGGGATGTCACTGTGGAGCCCCCGTGAGTGCCTGTGACAGATGGGTGCCTTTGCAGCCCGAGGTGCCCTGGGATGTCCCCATGGAATGGCTGTGACTGCCTCTGAGCACAGGGCTCTTTAGCATTCCCAGAAAGCCCTGGGAGGTCTCCAGGATCCTCGAGTCCAACTCCTGGCCCTGCACAGGACACCCCAACAATGTCAGCCTGGGCCTGGCAGTGCTGTCCAAACGCTGCTGGAGCTCCCAGAGCCCTGGAGCTGGGACCCTTCCCTGGGAGCCTGTTCAGTGCCCCAGCAGCCTCTGGGGGAAAAACCTTTTCCTCAGATCCAACCCAAACCTGCCCCGACTCAGCTCCAGCCCTTCCCTCCAGTCCTGTCCCTGGGCACCAGAGGGAAGAGGTTCCCACAGCCCCAGCCAGGGACGCGCTCCCAAGGCTGTTCCAGGGCAGCCAGGGCTGGCACCAGCTGGGATGCTCAGTTTCCATGGGCCAGGGTTTGGGAATGTGATTCCCCAATTTTTTGCTCCCACTAAAACCGTGTCACTGCTCGCTGCCCTCCAGCCTCCCACTGAAAGTACAAAAGACAAAGATTCCAGGCTGGGATAAGAACAATTTAATGGGAACAGAAACAAGATAAGGAACAAACAGGAACAGAAACAATATTGATAACTAACAAGATGAAACTAACAATATAAAGGGAAAACTACAAAAACATCAACTGGCTCGTCCCATCCTTCCTGGAAAGGACACCCTTCACCTTGAAGGAGAGATAGAGTCCCTTTCTCAGCCCTGGTAATCACCTGAGATGGGATCAAATACAATGATGGGGCCATGGCCAGACGCTCACGTTTTTAAATCCCATCTCACGTCATTGCCAGGGGCAGGGAAAGGGACAGGTGTCCTTCCAGAATGAATCACAGGGAACTGTGGGTCAGTAGGGCTCTTCCCAGTGTGCATCTTCTGATGGGGGATGAGGTTGGAGATGCACATGAAGCTCTTCCCAGAGTCGGGGAACTTGCAGGGCTTCTATTACTGGTGACTCCGTTTGTGTCGGGTCAAGGTAGAGCTGTGGGTGAAGCTCTTCCCACACTGGGGACACTCGTAGGGCCTCTCCCCAGTGTGGATGCGCCGGTGGGTGATGAGGTGGGAGTTCTGCCTGAAGCCCTTCCCACAGTCAGGGCAGCGGAAGGGCCTCTCCTCTGTGTGAACGCGCTCATGCATGAGGAGATCTGAGCTGGTGTGAAACCCCTTCCCTCACTGGGGACATCCATAGGGCCTCTCCCCAGTGTGGATCGTTTGATGGCTGATCAGCTGGGATCTCTGGTTGAAGCCCTTCCCGCATTCCCCACATTTGTACGGCCTTTCCTCAGCATGGATGTTCTGGTGGCGGATCAGGTTGGAGCTTTCGCTGAAGCTCTTCCCACATTCCCCACACTCATAGGGTTTCTCCCTGTCGGAACCCAGGACATCTTTTTAGATGTCTCGGGCAGTCCGAGACCCCAGGAGGGGGTCCCGAGACCCTGGTATAGTGATGAAAATGCCAGTGTCCTTGATTTTAGCCCTTGGGAGCGATTGCCAACATTATATGAAGAATTACAAGTCACAAGTGTGTGATTAGGATATTAGGTAACTTATTTTTGTGTATTAATGTGGATTTTGGGGGTTCACAAAGGAGGCTCAAGGAGACAAGATGGAGGGATTTGGGTGTGTCCCTTGTCTTTCTTCTTCTTCTTCTTGTCCTCCATCTTTGGGTGAGGTGGTGGTATTTCCCTATTGGTTTAGTGTAAAGGTGCACAGTTTAATAAATGTAGTAGATATTGGTGCAATAGTAAAAACAATTAGGACAAAGCGGTTAGTATAAAAGATTATGACCGCCCATCAGCAGCACAGATAGCCTTGGGAAGCGGCGTAGGTGACATCCACGCTGGCCGAAGAGGAAAATATTTTAGAACATGAATGAATAAACAACCTTGATAAAGAAATCGATGCATCCTGACTCTTCCTTCTGGCACGGGGCTTGGAGAAAAGGACTTTACCGGAAATTCTCAGTAGGCTACCAGCCTGGGATCCGAGAAGTATTTCTTCTCTTGAAAATGGCAGAAGAATCCAGTAGATCCAGGAAATCCCTGTTCCTGATGGAAAAACTGCAACTTCTAAAAACAACTTAAGTGACCCAGATAATAAAGATTTGCTTGTACATTGTGAAACTTCCAGGAACTGAAACCTGTTCCCCTTTCCAAGCAGACATCAGCTGTGTGCCCATAAACAGGCTGTGCCACTTGTGCCCTGAGGTGCCGAGCTGGGATTGGCATCTCTCAGAGAGGAGCTGAGGGAGAGCAGAGCACCTTGCAAGCTGCAGGTCCCTGACAGCCCCGCAGGGCTCCTGTCTCATCAACATCTGCTTTGCTCCAGTCTGAAACAGGGACCAGCATGGTGCTGGGATCATCAGAGAACTGAGGTGTGTGCTGGAATTCAATCCCCTGCCCATCCCGCAGCAGCCCTGCCTTTCCCTCCTGCAGCCTTGGTCTCCAGCACAGCCATTGAGGCTCTTTGGGCTCTGGAGTTTTCCTGCAGCCACCAAGGGCAGCTGAGCTGTGCCTTTGGCACAGTCAGGCCTGCCCAACATTGCAGGCAATGCCCAGCAATTCCTTGTGTGTGCCTGGCCTTGCTGTCAGCCCCGGCAGCGGCTGTGTGGCCCCTTTGTGCGGCGCTGGCCCAGCCATGGTGCCACAGCCCCTGTGCAGGCCCAGGGCAGGACAGGAGCATTGCGGCTGGGAAGGGCCCCTGTGCCGTGGTGCCCACAGCAGCCTTGGGGCTCTGTGCCCCATGGCCTCCCTGCTGGGCAGCCTCTGCCAGCTCCTGCACAGCCCGGGGCACCTGTGGGCAGCACAGATAGCCCTGCCCCGGGCTCTGCCGGGCTCTGGGCCAGCAGAGAGGCCATGCAGGGCTGGCCATGGCTGGCAACAGGCCCTGAGCCCCGCAGGAGGATGGAGCTGGGCCACAGCCAAAGTGCCCCGCAAACCTGGGCTGAGCAGCCAGGGCTGGCAAGGGCTGGGGACAGAGGCTGGTGCTGACAAATGTCCTGGGCCTCCTCCCTGCTCTGGCCATTACACCAAGGGCACAGAGCAGCCTCCTCTCTGGGCCCCTTGCCTGTTTTCAATGCCTTCCCCAGGCGCTGGCCCTGCCCCACAGGGCCTGGGCTGAGTCCTGCCCCTGCACGCTCACCCAGGCTGAGATGGACACTGATGCTTTCTCTGCCAGGCTCTCTGAGCCCAGCCCAGCTCCCTCCAAGCTCTGCCAGCTACCCTGAGCTCTGGGCAGCACCAAGGGCCTCTCCCCAGCACAGCCCAGCCGCCTCTGGCCCCACAGCTCTGCTCAGGCCAGGCTGCTCTGGGCAGGGGCCCCACGGCCTCAGCCCCTGGCAAGGGCACAGCAGCAGCTGCAGCTCAGACAGGGCTCAGCCCCAGCCATGGGGAAGGGGCTGGGCCAAGGGAAAAGGAGGCTCCCTGTGTGCCCTGCTCCCCTCTGACTGAGGTGCTGAGAGCTGTGCAGCCCCTGCTGCCATCCCATCTGCCCAGGCCAGCACAACAGCTCCGGCCTTGGGGCCCTCCAGAGCTGCTCCTGCTGCAGGCCCAGGGCCCATCCCAAAGCTGGAGCAGGCAGAAAGCTGTGCCCATTTCTGTTCATTGCTGCTCTGATCAGGACGGATCCTCAGCCTCTTGGGTGTTGCTGATGAATTTTATAACTCCAGAGGCCTCTTTTTTCTTGTGCTCTTCAGTTCAGGAATTCAGTGAGAAAAATTCAAAACATTTGTTAAAAAATCTCAAGCAAGAAAAGCCCCTGAGAATAATTTCAGTTTTCAACTCTTCTGTGGTCAATTAGACAGGTTTGACAAATGTATTCTAAGTGAATATTCTATATTGAAAACAATACAGAGAAAAATATTTTGTCTTCTTTTCTTTTACTGTTTATAGATTCCTATCAGCAATGTCCAATTGATATTCACCCTAAGCACCTGCTAAAGTAGTCTGAATAGACATGAAAATCAAGACCCTTCATGGCTGACAATTAATCAGATTTTGTCCCCAACCCCTCCCCACCATTTCCCTCACCCAGCCCCTGCCACTCCAATGGATCAGGAACAGTGTGGCCAGCAGGAGCAGGGCAGTGAGTCTTCCCTTGTGCTCAGTACTGGCTGGGCAGCACCTTGAGTGCTGTGTCCAGTTCTGGGCCCCCCAACTTAGGAAGGACATGGAGGGGCTGGAGTGTGTCCAGAGAAGGGCAACAAGGCTGGTGGGGGGTCTGGAGTACAAGTCCTGTGAGGAAAGGCTGAGGGAGCTGGGGTTGTATATCCTGGAGAAGAGGAGGCTCAGGGGAGACCTCATCACTCTCTACAACTCCCTGACAGCAGGGTGCAGCCCAGTGGGGGTCAGGCTCGTCTCCCAGCAAACAGTGACGGGACTAGAGGACACAGCCTTAAGATGCACCAGGGGACATTGAAGCTGGCCATTAGGAAATATTCTTCCCAGAAAGGGTGATTAGGCATTGGAATGGGCTGCCCAGGCAGGTGGGTGAGTCGCCATCCCTGGAAGTGTTTAAGGGAAGACTGGATGTGGCACTCAGTGCAATGGGCTGGGTGACAAGGTGGTGTTGGGTCACAAGAATGACTTGATGCTCTCCAAGGTCTTTTCCAGCCTGGTGGATTCTCTGATGATGGTGACACTGCAGGGCCCTGGGGAAGCAAGGGGCCATTGTGACACTGTGGAGCCTGGTGGCACTGAGAGGACCAGAGTGACACTGTGTATGACATGGCACCATAGAGCCAAGGGGCCATTGTGACACTGAGAGGCTGAATGGAAGCAAGGAGTCCATGGTGACACTCTGGGGCCTTGTGGAACCAAGGAGCCATTGTGCCACTGTGGAACCAAGGAGAGCCTTGTGAGACCCTGGGGCCCAATGGAATCCAGGGGCCATTGTTCCATTGCAAGGACTCTTAAAACTGAGGGAACAATTGTGACACTGTGGGGCCTTGTGGAACCCTGCAGAGCATTGGGACACAACAGGACCTGGTGTCATTATGGGGCCATTGTGACACTGCAGGGCCCAATGGAACCAAGGGGCCAGGGTGCTCCTCAGGGACTCCTGGAAGGAAGGAAACATCTTTGACACCGTGGTGTCACTTGGAAGCAAAAGGCCATTGTGACAGTGTGGAAGCAAGGAGACCATTGCTGCACTGCCAGACCTCTTGGAAACAAGGATCAATTGTGACACTGGCTTGGGGCCTTGGGGGACCACAGTGACACTGTGACACTGCAGGGCCCAAGGATCCAAGGGACTTTGTGACAGCAAGGGTTCCCATGGAAGCAAAGGGACCTTGTGCCACTGGGAGGCCTCATGGATTCATGGAGACCATTGTGACACTCTACAGCCCCATGGAACACTAGTGAAACCACGTTGGCTGGAGGGCAGGAGGGCTCTGCACAGGGCCCTGGACAGGCTGGATGCAGGGCCCAAACCCAACAATGTGAGGTTTAACAAGTCCAAGTGCCAGGTCCTGCACTTTGGCCACAACAACCCCTGCAGCACTCCAGGCTGGAGACAAAGTGACTGGACAGCAGCCAGGCAGAAAGGGACCTGCAGGGACTGATGAACAGCAGGCTGGACATGAGCCAGCAGTGTGCCCAGGTGGCCAAGAAGGCCAATGGCTCCTGGCCTGGATCAAGAACAGTGTGGCCAGCAGGAGAAGGGCAGTGATTCTTCTGCTCTGCTCGGCGCTGCTTGGGCAGCACCTCGAGTGCTGTGTCCAGTTCTGGGACCCCCAATGCAGGAAGGACATGAAGGAGCTGGAGGGTTTCCAGAGAAGGGCAATAGGGCTTGTGAGGGGTCTGGAACACAGGTCCTGTGAGGAGCAGCTGACATAAGGCAGTGTCAGGTCATAGGTTGGACTTGATGATGTCCAAGGTCTTTTCCAACCTTGCTGATTCTGTGATTCTCTGAAACCACACTTGCAGCAGTTGCAAGATGAGCCCTGGGCCTCCTCTTCAGAAGCTCCAGCAGCCCAGGTCCCTCAGCTTCTCCTCACAGCCCCAAACCCCATCCTGTCAGTCCTGCAGAGCCTCTGCAGCTCCTCCTCCTTGCCCAGAACAGGGAGCCCCACAGCCAGACACACCAGCCCAGATGGGCCCCCCTGGCCTGTGGTGCCTCTGGCAAGGGAGCAGCACAAGGCACTGCAGGAGCCTGCAGACAATTCCTGAAACAATTGGAAGATGATCCTGCTCCCCAAGGGACCTTCCCATGGTGCCAAGTCAGGAACTGAAATGGGGAGTGGGGCCAGAGATGAAAGGGCAACCAGGGAGGGGCTGTTTGTAAAGGCAAGGAACAGGGGTGAGCAACAAGAAGAAATCCAGACAAGGGGAAAGTAACGAAAGCCAAGGTGAAGCAAAAGAAATATCTCAGGGCAGTTTGGAGGTAACTGCCAGGCAGCCCTGCCTCTGAGCAACAATGTCTGCAGTGGCACAGAAAATTCACAGCTGATGGGAACAAACTTTCTGTGTGACTTCAGAGGCCACCACAAACCTGAGTGGTTTCCCTGCTGTCCCCCAGCCCTTCCTGGCCCCAGGGGCTGATGGCATTTGTGCTCCCTCAGCTTCATCTCCCCACACCAACACCATGGGGGTGCTGATGCCTGCTCTGGGCAGTGCAAACTCTGGGGCTGCTGAGGCAGTGCTGCCGTGAATGTGCCTGCAAGAATGCAGCAACTGTGTGAGCTGGGGGAGAGGCCAGGGCTGCAGAGGGGGGATGTTGTTGGCAGGTGCATGAGGACGCTGTGGGACGCTGCCCTGGGGTGTCCAGCGCAGTGGGGATGGATCAGCCCCTGCTCTGCTGCTCCTTCCCCTTGTCTCCCCCAGGCACTTTGCAGAGCCCCAGCCATGCAGTTTGCCCCCAGCCTGCCCACGGCCAGCCTGGGGCTGCTCCCAGGGCTTTTCTGTTCTCAGCATTGGCCTGGGCAAAGTGTTCTGGAGAGAGCCTGGGCAAGGAGCCTGCAGCCCCCAGGCCCTGGCCTGAGGCGTCAGCGCTGCCCCAGCAGTGCCCATGGCCTGTCCCTGCTGCAGCCCCGGCACTGCCACCCCCAGCACTGTGCCCGGCCCCGAGAGCACTCAGGCCCTACAGCAACACCAGGGCCAGCAGGGCAGCGGGGCAGGGCCACGGCAGCAGCACTGGCAACACCAAGGGCTGCTGCTGCTGCTGCTGGGCACAGCTGCTGTGCCAGCACTGATGTGCCCCCAGCTCTGCACACAGACATTGCTGCTGTAGCTGCAGAGAAGGGAACCAAAGGGGCATCTCTGCAGAAAACTTGGCTAAAGGGAGATACTTGTGTTTGTTTCAAGCCACCAAGAGCACAGCCCCTCATTTGCACAATCTGTGGCCACAGGGAAAGAGGAGAAAAACTAAATGAGAAATGGCACAAAAAACGACAGTTATTTTTGGACAAGTTAAAACTATAAAACACACGAAAAAAGCCTATAACCAAACCAACAAGAAGTTTCAAAGATGACTTTTATTACAAATGATTTGCAGAAACGGGCCAGCAGTTTAATGTTCCTGAAACCATCCAGTCATCAGTCTCCACACTGCAGCCTTGAGCTTCTGGTTCCTCAGGCTGTAGATGAGGGGGTTCAGGGCTGGAGTCACCACTGAGTACAGAACTGACAGGGATAGATCCAGGGATGGGGACGAGATGGAGGGGGGCTTCAGGTAGGTAAACAATGCAGTGGTGATGAACAGAGAGAGCACAGCCAGGTGAGGAAGGCAGGTGGAAAAGGCTTTGTGCCGTCCCTGCTCCGAGGGGATCCTCAGCACAGCCCTGAAGATCTGCACATAGGAGAAAACATTGAACATGAAACAACACAATGATAAAGTTGAACTGAAAAAAATAACTCCAGCTTCCCTGAGATAGGAGTATGAACAGGAGAGTTTGAGGATGTGTGGGATTTCACAGAAGAACTGGCCCAGGGCATTGCCATGGCACAGGAGCAGGGAAAATGTATTGGCCGTGTGGAACAGAGCAGTGAGAAAGGCACTGGCCCAGGCAGCTGCTGCCATGTGGGCACAAGCTCTGCTGCCCAGGAGGGTCCCGTAGTGCAGGGGTTTGCAGATGGACACGTAGCGGTCGTAGCACATGATGGTCAGCAGGAAATACTCTGCTGAGATGAAGAAGAGAAAGAAAAAGGCCTGTGCAACACATCCTGAGCAGGAGATGGTGCTGATGTCCCAGAGGGAATTGTGCATGGCTTTGGGGACAGTGGTGCAGATGAAGCCCAGGTCGGTGAGGGCCAGGTTGAGCAGGAAGAAGAACATGGGGCTGTGCAGGAGGTGGCCGCAGGCTACGGCGCTGATGATGAGGCCGTTGCCCAGGAGGGCAGCCAGGGAGATGCCCAGGAAGAGGCAGAAGTGCAGAAGCTGCAGCTGCCGCGTGTCTGCCAATGCCAGCAGGAGGAAGTGGCTGATGGAGCTGCTGTTGGACATTTGCTGTGGCTGGGAATTGGGTACTGCTATGGAGAAAAAGACAGTTAGGAGTTAGAGAGGCACTTGTAACAAAATCAAAGCCATTTCCCATACACCCTTCCCTGGAACACACAGACACCATTTTCTGTTCAAGTGTTCTGCAGTTTTCCTGATAAGCTCATGAATATCTCTCCTGGTATTCTTGGATATCAATCCCTCTGCTTTTCTGCTTCCATCAGGGAGAACAGAGCAAGTTCCATGAGACAAAGTGATGAGTGGAGAGTGAGGGGACATGGTCTCTCATTCTGACCTGTTCACAGTTTCTCTGGGCTTTAACCTCTCTCAGGAGGAAGGTGATCAGCTTCCCCTATTTCCCCTAAAAAAATCACCAGGTACTGCTGAGAGCAGATGAATCCACCACAGCCCAACTCCATATTTGTAGCCAAAAACTCACATTGCTCATTTCACCAACCCAACAGCACTTTTAGTGTCACAACACCTCTGCCTTTCCCGTGGATCTTTCAGATAACACAAAGATGCTGCAGGACAGGTTTGCATCCTGCATTGAAGCTCCCAGCTTGCACTGAAATCTCAGGGAGACTTCCAAGTGTCCTTAGGATGGCATTGGACTAAGGGAGATGCAGCTCCTGCCCTGGCTGCTCTGACAGCATTGCCCACAGCCGGGCACTGGGGACAGCGTCACCCTGAGCCAGCTGTGCCCCCTGCCAGAGCCCCCCAGTGCCGGGCAGCTGCTCCCAGCCCTGTGCTCTGCAGAGGGAACTGGGCCCGGGGCTGCACAGCTGCCCCACGGCTCTGCTGCAGCTCTGCCTGCACAGGAGGGGCTGCACGCCTTGGAGCCCCGGCCCTGAGGGCAGAGGCTTGGCTGGGGGACAGGAGGGAGGGGGCTTGTTCAGAGGGAGGGGCTGCACTGCAGGGGCTCCTATGGAGATCTCTGAACTCTCCCTGCCACAACATTTCTGGATTTTGTTTTCTCTCACTGCCTCATCTTCTCTCTGCTTCCTGGAGATTTTCCTCCTGCAGGTGTTTCCCAGTGCCTGAGCTCTCCCTGCCAGCACTCCCAGAGCCCAAATCTCTGTGCACTCTCCTTGGCCCTACAGAACCCTGCCTGTTTGCAGGGCACTGGCTGGGGGCAGGTTCTGTTTTCAGCCTGGAGAAAGGACAGCTTAGACTAAGCCTGATCGCTGAGAGTTCAAATATCCCAGGGACTTGTAAAAATTAATGATACTTTTATGATTTGTTCTCCCTCTCCTCCATTATATAATACTTGGAAATATTAGATAACATTTAGATAACATTCAGATAACAGATAATATAACAATATCAAACGACTTAAGAAATATTCTTAAAAATAGTTTTAGAAATCTCCATGTTTAAAAAAATTCCTTATCTAAGAAATATTTTGCGAGTGGGCAGAAGCTCAGTGTGTCAGAGCTTCATGAGCATTTCACTTCCCCTGCACCAGAAATACTCAGAGAGTTGTACTCACAGAGTCTGTAGGCATTCGGATGTTGCAGCTTGAGGAGATCACTGCAGGAGCTGCAGCTGCATTGTCCTGCAGCCAGAGGTTCCTGTGCCAAGGGCTGGCAGTGATTCTCCCCCAGTCCCTTCTCAGCACCTTCCCAGCCCTGAGTGATTGAAGCTCTGTGTGCCTCTTTGCTGTGCCCGGGGTGGCTGCAGGCAGTGCCCCAGCCCTGCTGGGCTGGCAGAAAAGCTGCTCATCCAGAGAAATGTGTTTTTATGCTCTTCTTGGTTACCAGGATCATCCTCTGTTCCAGTAGCCCAGCCCAGCAGCACAGACACTGGACAAGGTCATTAATGACCCTCTCGGGGCTTTCATGATGTTTACATCAGACTCAGTCCCTCAGGGTGTGATCAAAAACTTCTCCACAACTCAAAGTGAAATTAAAAATCCAAAGTTTCTGGAAGTTTTAATGGGTCCCACTGAGGGACACGACACAGAAAGTGTCCCCAGGCCTCAGGCAGAGCAGAGAACTGCAGGCAGTGATGACAGGTGGGGACAAAGAGAAGCCAAGGCTTGGTGCCCTGGGCCACAGCAGCCTCTGTGCCAGCAAGGACACTGAGGAGACACCTTGTCCTGAGGCCCTGGGGCCTCCTGGCACAGCCCCAGCAAGGCTGGGCACTGTCAGCCCCTTGTCCTGCCCTCAGCATCCCCCTCCCATGCCAGTGGCCTCCAGGATGTGCTGGAAGGAGTCCCTGGGGAAGGAGCCTTGGTCAGCAATGGCCCTGGGGGGCTCCTTCATGCTGCCAGGGACTGCAGGTTTTTCCAAGGACTTTGGGTTTGGCTTTTGCCTTGGAGTGTCTGAGAGGTTTGTGCAATCCTGGCCTCCAATTCTCTGCTTTAATGAGTCCCTTGAGAGGCTTTGTCAGTAACAACACTCAGTGGGGCTCATTAATGCTTCAAGGTACTTCAGGTTTTTTAGGGTACTTGGTGTTTCCTTTTCAAACTGACTCTAGGAAAAATTTGTGCAATCATTGCCCCAACTATGTACTTTATCAGGTCCCATGGGATTCTTGGTCAGTAAAAATACTCAGTAGGGATCATTTATACTTCTGAGTACTCAGGAGTAATTTAAGTACTTCTTTTTGTTCACTGAGTCTCTTTGAAGTTTTTGTGCAATTTTGGCCTCCAATTCTCTGCTGCAATGACTCCGTGAGGAGCCTGTGTTGGGGATGGACATCAGTTGGACCCATGATTGCTTTGAGACACTTTCGGGTGTTCTTCTGACTTTGACTCCTGGCAGAGTTTGTGCAATCTCCTCTCAGGCCCTGAGGTTCCAGGGCTCAGCACCAAATGCACCACGGGGCTCATTAGGATCAAGCAAGTGCTGACAAACCATGGCTGTGCCTTGATTTCCCTCTGGCCTTGTGCAGTTCATTAGGAAGTCTTTTTTTCTAGAGTTATGGAGAAATATATCAAAGAACTTATTTAAAATCCACATTCTTTTTTCAGGGGTGTATTTTTCTCTTTATAGCAGAGATGATTGCAGCTTTTAGTGATTGATATTAACCTAGGGTCTCTCATCAGGAGGTCTGGCCTGCTCAGAGAAGCTGTGCCTTGAGGTCTGACCCAGTGTGGTCAATCTTGATCCACATCCCCCAACCACATCCTGTCTCCCCGCACTCACCAGGGATCCGCTTTTCTCAGAGAACTGACTTTACCAATGTAAGGACGGGTTTTCTTCCTTTTTTATTAACCTAAAACTCCTGAGATTCAGACAGTCTCCTCAAGTGTGTGCCAAGCCCAAGGTGCCACCAAAGACATTCCCCTTCCCAAAGGCAGAACCATGCAAGGAATGTTTTAGACACACAAGAAGTTTTACCATAAACACAAATCCAGAGTTGGCTGAAGGCAGAATTAGACCAACTGCTGAAGGACAGACAAGCTTTGAACTCCTTGCAGCTCAAAGCTCCAGCTGGGTTCTTGGGAGGTGTGTGAGTGAGGCAAGAGTGAGGGCAAGGGAACTGCAGAGAGCCCTGGAAGTGCTTCTGTGCAGCCAGGCTGTGGGGAAGGGCACTGCAGGCCTGGCCTGGGCCAGGAGTGAGGCTGGATCATCATCCCAAGCTGCCCTGGGCCATTGCAAGGGGCTGTGGCCATGGACACTGCTCTAAGCCCAGTGTGGCAGTGCCTTGCTCAGGGCTGGTGTCAGTGCCCAGAGGCAGAGGGGATCCCTTGCTGGGGGCTTGTGCCATGGCCACCTGCCCTGTGCCGCGCTGGCTGCTCAGGCACCGCGGAACCAGCAGCAAACGCCACTGCCAGGGCCAAAGGCCAGCTCAGGCAGACAGAAAGGGGCAGGGCTGGGCACTGTTTCCATGGCAGCCCTCACTGGGACACCACCCCTGGGTCACCTGGCATGGCAATTGCCATGGAAACCCGGCTCCTGGGAAATGCAAGGGTGGACAAAGGTTTTAGTGGGGCCTGTCCCAATAGGACAGAGGGTGGCGGTGGTTTTAAAATAAAGGTAGGGAGGTTCAGATAAGGAGAGATAAGGAGGAAATTTTTGATGGTGAGGTTGGTGATCCAGCAGGACAGGTTCCCAGGGAAGTGATCAATGTTCCATCCCTGGAAACATTCCAGTCCAGCTGGGACAGGGCTCTGAACAACCTGAGCTGCTCAAAGATGTTCCTGCTCATGGTGGGGGTTTGGATGAGATGAGCAATGCAGAGCTCTTCCCATGCAAACCATTCCAGGATTGCATGGGGAGAAGGGGCTGCTCCCTGGACTCCATGCACTGCCTTGACTCCTCCTTGTCTCTGCTGGAGCCCACATGCAGCAGCCAAAGGCAGCCCCTTCTCTGGCCTTTGCTGGCCCTGCCTTTCCCCAGGGGCTGACAGAGCCCGGCTGGCCCAGGTGACCTTGAGGCTTTGCAGGGCTCAGGCGCAGCGGCTGTGCCAGGCTCAGGGCTGAGGTCACACTCTGTGGGCTGGGGCAGAGCCCAGGCAGAAAGGAGCCCTGAAGCAGCAGCAGCAGCTCTGCAGTGCTGGCCACCAGGCCGGGCTGCCAAGGGAGGCTTGTGGCCATGCCCTGGGAGCAGCTGCTGCTGCCAAGGTGCCTTTGGTGCCTCAGGCTCTCCCTGGCACAGCTGCCAGCACGGCACTCTGCACTTGTGCTCGACGCCTTCACTGTCTTGGGGCTGGCCTGGAGCTTTTCCTGCAGCAGGATCTGCCCTGGTGCTGGCACAGGAAAGGCAGTTGCTGCCTGAAACAGGTGCAAACAACTCCAACAAAACCTGTTTTACTTCAGAATTGCTTCCTAGAGCACTATATTCTTATAATTGTGTATCTCCTATATTGTGGAGCAAACAAGTTTTTTTTTTTTACTCTTTGGTGTAAATAAATCTTTCTGCCTAATCTTTATCAAAATCAACCATAGCTGTATTTACAGAAATATATCTGGTATTCCATCGTTAGCCCTGTGGGACAACTTGCATTACGGTTCAATTCTACCTGTCCAATCTTTTACACATAAACTTTTGCAGAAGTCTGGGACTACAGTTGGATGCAGCCACTCCCAGTCTCCTCTCTTAGATAGATTTTTTTAAATCTAGGCATCCTGGAGAGGTTTTAGGACACATGGTGGCTGTTGGATGTAATTTCTCCACCTCATGACTCTGCAGAAGTTTCTCCAATGAAGAAATCAAGCTTTTGCTTAAGCTCCCACTTTGCCCATTTCAAGAACCGCTGGGAGTGTCTCGGACATCCCGGCTCTTTGGCAGCCTGGGGACTCCTGGGATGTCACCGTGGAGCCCCCGTGAGTGCCTGTGACAGATGGGTGCCTTTGCAGCCCAAGGTGCCCTGGGATGTCCCCATGGAATGGCTGTGACTGCCTCTGAGCACAGGGCTCTTTAGCATCCCCAGAAAGCCCTGGGAGGTCTCCAGGATCCTCGAGTCCAACTCCTGGCCCTGCCCAAGACACCCCAACAATGCCAGCCTGGGCCTGACAGCGCTGTCCAAACGCTGCTGGAGCTCCCAGAGCCCTGGAGCTGGGACCATACCCTGGGAGCCTGTTCAGTGCCCCAGCAGCCTCTGGGGGAAAACCTTTTCCTCAGATCCAACCCAAACCTGCCCCGACTCAGCTCCAGCCCTTCCCTCCAGTCCTGTCCCTGGGCACCAGAGGGAAGAGGTTCCCACAGCCCCAGCCAGGGACGCGCTCCCAAGGCTGTTCCAGGGCAGCCAGGGCTGGCACGAGCTGGGATGCTTTGTTTCCATGGCCTGGGGTTTGGGAATGGGATTCCCCAATTTTGTGCTCCCACTAAAACCTTGTCACTGCTCACTGCCCTCCAGCCTCCCATTGAAAGTACAAAAGACAAAGATCCCAGGCTGGGATAAGAACAATTTATTTGGAACAGAAACAAGATAAGCAAGAAATAGGAACAGAAACAATATTGATAACAAGTGGGATAAAACTAACAATATAAAGGGAAAACTACAATAACATCAACTGGCTCGTCCCATCCTTCCTGGAAAGGACACCCTTCACCTTGGGGAGAGATAGAGTCCCTTTCTCAGCCCTGGTAATCACCTGAGATGGGATCGAATACAATGATGGGGCCGTGGCCAGATGCTCACGTTTTTAAATCCCATCTCACATCATTGCCAGGGGCCGGGAAAGGGACAGGTGTCCTCCAGAATGAATTACAGGGAAATGTGGGTCAGTAGGGCTCTTCCCAGTGTGCAACTTCTGATGGGGCATGAGGTTGGAGATGCACATGAAGCCCTTCCCAGAGTCGGGGCACTCGCAGGGCTTCCCTTACTGGTGACTCCGTTGGTGTTGGGTCAAGGTAGAGCTGTGGGTGAAGCTCTTCCCACATTGGGGACACTCGTAGGGCCTCTCCCCAGTGTGGATGCGCCGGTGGGTGATGAGGTGGGAGTTCTGCCTGAAGCCCTTCCCGCAGTCAGGGCAACGGAAGGGCCTCTCCTCTGTGTGAATGCGCTGGT
Organism: Acrocephalus arundinaceus; assembly: GCA_021534815.1. Taxonomy (NCBI): domain Eukaryota; kingdom Metazoa; phylum Chordata; class Aves; order Passeriformes; family Sylviidae; genus Acrocephalus; species Acrocephalus arundinaceus. The sequence continues at coordinate 156,796 of JAJEOU010000391.1, forward strand.
GCTTGAGGAGATCTGAGCTGGTCTGAAACCTCTTCCCACACTGGGGCCACTCATATGGCCTCTCCCCAGTGTGGGTCCTCTGGTGGACAATCAGGTCGGAGCTGTCACTGAAGCTCTTCCCACATTCTGCACACTCATAGGGCCGCTCCCCAGTGTGGGTCCTGAGGTGGCGGATCAGGTTGGAGCTGTCTATGCAGCCCTTCCCACATTCCCCACACACGTAGGGCCGTTCCCCAGTGTGGATCCTCTTGTGGCGGATCAGGTGGGAGTTGTTGCTGAAGCTCTTCCCACACTCCAAGCACTCATAGGACTGCTCCCTGTCATGAAGATGCTCATGGGCCACCAGGTCTGAGCTCTGCCTCGATCTCCAGCCACGTTCCTGGCACAGGGCAGGTATTTCCTCCTCTGAGCACCCTGGGATGGATTTGGAGCCCCTCCTCCTGTGGGATCTCTGGGGCTTTTCCTCCCTGTTGGATTCCTGTGCCAGGGAGCCACTCAAAACAGCCTCTTCCATGAGGTTCTGCTCTGGGGATTTTTCCTCCCTGGTCTCCATCCTCAGCTCCTTCTCTGGAGGAGAAAGAACAAGGAAAGGATGGAATTTCCTCTGTGCAAGAGGGAAGGGGAAGGAGATCCCCCCAGGAATCTCTGGCAGGACGGCGTCAGCAGCAGGGTTTTCCTGCAGCTGAGGGCCATGCTGGGCTGGGAGATGGAGCAGGAAAGATGGGGAAAAGGAGGCAGTGACTTCCTCCTCACCTGCCTGGCTGTCCCAGGGCATCTTCCTCTTCCTCACAGATTCCACCTCCATCTGGCAAAGGCTTGGAATGGGAAATCCTGGTTGGGGAAAAACAACAGATGAGCACATCGACTTTGAAGGTCTGCCTGACCAAGTCCATCTCTAAAAGTCACTGGAATCTGGGGTCCATATAACCTCTCAAACACCAAGATTCAGCCCTGAAAATGCCTCCAAGGAGTTCCCCATCCCTGGTCTCTCCATTTGGTGTTCAGGGTCCCCGTGTCCCAGCTGCTGGGGGTCACGCTTGCATTTCAGCCACCATCAACTCAGTCCCTGCCCTCCCCAGGCTGCTGGGAGCCCAGGAATACAAAAAATTCTCCCCTTACCCATCTCCCCATTTAGGGATGCTGGGGGTTTTTGGTGTCCCTGAGGTCCCTTCTCCCTTATTCTCTGCTTGGGGTGCAGGGGTCCAAGGAGTCTCCCTTGCCCTTCTCCAGGCTTTTAAGGTCCCATGAATCACGGCGCTCCCCCTCTCTGGGCTCCCACTTTTGGGGTCCAGGGGCACACAGGGCTCTGCTCCTCCAGGCATCCTCTGCGGGCAGCTGCCACTGGGACCCCTCAATGTCCTGCCAAGGGCATTTACCACGCAACTTTGCAGTTCTTCATTCTCCAAAAATCCCCCCAAGAAAACCCCAACTCAGGGACATCCCAGAGTATCTGGGTCAAGCTCCCTTTCTTGGTTTGGAAAGACAGGTGTCTGCTGAGGAAGGCAGGAGCCTCCCTTGAAATGGAAAACATAAACCCCTCCTATAATTTTGAAAAAGGCGGGCTCTCAGGCAAAGATATGGAATAATGGTACTTTAGTAACAAAATTAAACTAAAAATGCAGTAGTAAAAAAAAGAAACACTCACAGAGTCAGAATACAACCTGACACCCAATTAGGCAGGGTGTTGGTAGCAGTCCAATCAAATTGTGGCTGCAGTCCTACTGGAGTCACAGATGTGGTTTTGTTGAAGCAATGATCCTGTAGAAGGGTGTAGTTTTCCTGAAGGTCCAGTGCTGGTGTAGATGGGTCTGGTGTTCCTCTGAGAATCCAGTGGAACAGGCTGCTTCTGGTGTGTTAAATCTCAGGTTATATCCCAGTAGGAATGCTTGGCTCCTCCCCCTGGGTGGAGCATGTCACAATGGGATGATGGAATTTGATCAGTGATGCAGTGAGACTCAATGGCCCATTAAGATAAGATATCTCCCTGGAGGGAGTGTGGGTGGTGGAAGAGATAAGAACACTGCCCACCTGGTTTGAACAGCTGGCCCTTTAACAGAAGATATCCCCCAGAGTTATGAGAAATGGGTCATGGAACAGTTCTTACTTGGGATCTCCTGTTGGTTTTGTGTTCAAACTGGCACACTGGGGAGAAGTGGGACCATGCTGGGAACTGCTGTGAGCAGGTTGGAGTGACTGGTCTACACTGTGAGCAACTGGGCATGACTGGGACCGTGCTGGGAGAGACTGGGATCATACTGGGAGTGACTGGGACCATAGAAGGGGCAACAGGGAGCAAGTGGATGAAAGTGGGAGGAACCTGACCATGCTGGGGGCAAACTGCATCATAATGGGAAGGACTGGCAGTGACTGGGCTCATAATGGGATGTCGAGGAAACTGGAACCACATGGGGGGCAACTGGGCTGATACTGGGAGCAGCCACTTCTGTCACTGGGACTCCCAAACCCTTTTCCTGGCCACCCCACCTCTCCAGGCCCACCATTTTCTTTGGCCCTGGGAGTCCTGGACTCCTATTCCTGCCTTTCCAGCTCCCAGCCCCTCCTTCCCATATCACTGATGACACTTGGGACCCCTATTCCCAGCCATCCTGGGTTTTTCCACATTTTGATGGGAATGGGGACACCGGGGAACCTTGGAGCTCCCTTTCCTGACTAAATGGAGCCTTTTAAGCCCACTATCCAACATCTACCCACCCCTACCATCCCCTTTTCTTAATCCTGGAACCCCCAAACCCCCTTCCCTGCTCTCCCAGCTCTCCCTGTTCCCCCTTTCCTTCACTCGTGACCCCCCAGACCCAAATCTCCGTGTCCCCCCAGTTCTCCTCTCCCTGCGGTCCCTGCCCGTGGCGCTGTCGGAGGCCGGCCCGGGGTTCCCCCATTCTGTCCATGGGGCCCTGGATGGGATCCCCTTCCAGCGCGCCACAGCCAGCGGGGCCGGGCGGAGCCGCAGCCGCCGGGATGGCGGCCGGAGCCGAGCCGGGATATTGGGATGGCCGGAGCTGGCACAAGGAGCGGCACCGGCACGGGGCCAGCAGGGAGCTGCAGATGCTGCAGGAGCGGCACAGCCAGAGCGGGGCTCAGGGCGGGGAGCCGGGGCTGGGGGATCTGTGGGGCTGCCATGGCACCTGTGGGACTGCAGTGGGGATCCGTGGGGCTGGGCCGGGATCTGGGGCGCTGGGATGTGCATCCATGCGGATCCAAGGGGCTGGGATGAGGCTCTGTGGGTCTCCATCAGACTCTGGGGCTCTGTAGGGCTGGAATGGGCTCCGTGGGGCTGGGACACAATCCGAGGGTCTTCATGGGTCCAATCCCTCCCCAGGTCTCCACACTGCAGGAGGTTTCCGGCTGTGACCTCCTGTCCCATGGGAGCGTCCGATCCGATCAGCTTGGCTCTGACAGGCGGAATTCCTCTCCTTCCAGCTGGGATCCGGGGATTCATGGTAGCCGACGGCGCTGCCCAGGTCACCAAGAGGCGCTGGGAACAGGATGAGATGGAGGCTGAGGAATTCAAATCACCTGGAGCACAACCTGGAATGTCTCTGGAAATATGTCAGATATGGGTGGAAGGCTGGAGAGTAAGGTGGGGGGGTAAATTCCATGGGAATGTGGGATTTGGAATGGGATTTGGGAGGCAAAACTTGGGAACATGGGAATTCCCATGGGACCTCATGGATGGATCCCC
>JAJEOU010000491.1:635000-650000 GCA_021534815.1 Acrocephalus arundinaceus
GGGATGCAGGGATGCAGGGATGCAGGGTTGCATAGGGAGCCCTGTGCCATACCCCGGTGAGGATGCAGGGATGCAGGGATGGACAGGGATGGACAGGGATGAGCAGGGATGGACAGGGATGAGCAGGGATGGACAGGGACGGGGACAGGGATGGACAGGGATGGGGACAGGAATGGACAGGGGGGTGCAGGGGATGGACAGGGGGGGTGCAGGGATGGACAGGGGTGGACAGGGATGGACAGAGATGGTCAGGCATGGACAGGGATGGACAGGGATGAACAGGGATGGTCAGGGGTGAACAGGGGGGGACAGGGATGGACAGGGATGCAGGGATGCAGGGATACACAGGGAGCCCTGTGCCATACCCCGGTGAGGATGCAGGGACAGGCAGGGATGCAGGGATACCAGGGAGCCCTGTGCCATACCCCGGTGAGGATGCAGGGACAGGCAGGGATGCAGGGATACACAGGGAGCCCTGTGCCATACCCCGGTGAGGATGCAGGGACAGGCAGGGATGCAGGGATGGACAGGGAACTCTGTGCCATACCCCGGTGAGGATGCAGGGACAGGCAGGGATGCAGGGATGGACAGGGACCCTGTGCCATACCCCGGTGAGGATGCAGGGACAGGCAGGGATGAGGTGGGCAGAGCCCCTGCCCTTGGCACGCAGACCCAGCCCCTTCCCAGCACAATGCTGGCCGGCAGTGTCTGTTATTAAACATACAATATCCACACGTGGAGTGACGGAGGAAATGATATAAAATTTCATACAGCCACCCTGGTGTATAAACAGGCTAAATCCCTGCACACTTCCAGCCCTCAGCAGTCTAAAGGTTAAAGCCTGTCAGCTGGATTTCACAGATTCCAGGAAGGAATGGAGAAGTCACGCCAACTCCTCATTGTACACCAGTGATCAAACATCTCCTCATTACACTTCAATATTGTTGCCTCTAAAGGTCACCATTGCTGAACATAATCACACAAAATCAAAACTGCAAACTTTATATATCATGGAGGTAGTAAATAGCTCGGAGGTTTATTTTCTGGTGCCTGAACAACATTCCGAGCCCATTTATAAATTCCTGGGTGCTGTGGCATGAACCGAGTGCATTTGCAGGGGCTAACAAAAGCTTCAATTAAATCAATTTCCTGTGAAAAATATTCAAAATAATTTATTAGGTCAGTACCAACTGGTCTAATCAAGCAATTGTTCCTCAGCAACTTTAATTTGCATAATTAAAAAAGAAGAATTTTGATTATTTAGAGAAACGGGAGATTTTTAAGAACATGATTTCTACGTCAGATTCCTTGAAACACTTCATCCTTGATGCAGAGAGGATCCTGGAATTTATTGAGATGTTTCTAAGATGTGCTATAAATCCTGGATCTCTCCATTATTTTCCTATTCACTGGTTTTCCTGAGCATTCATTTAGCTCAAAGCAGAGCTCAGCCCCAGCCCAGCCACGGGCTCCCTGGAAAACCACGTCTGCTCTTTTCACCTCAGTGAAAGCACAGAAATACAGACCTGGGATGGATGGACACCTCCAAACTCAGGCCAAGAAAGACGGGAAAACATCCTGGGAAGAGAGGCTGGAAGGTGCAGTGAGCAGTTCTGCAGGAGGATGGATCCACGGAAAAGGAAAATTTCCACCAGCCAAAATTATTTGCCAACATCTTCCCAAATTCAGCTGAGGGCAAATATGAGAAAGGAGAAAACATAAAGCAGATTTCAGCTGTTCCATGGATGGAATGTTCAGGCAGCCCCAAACAGAGATGTTTCTACATGAAGAAAAGAAATCCAGTAAAATCCCTGCCCGCTGGTTTCTCCATCCCCAGGTCCTTTCCCAGCTGGATGCTGCACAAGGATTGAAGAAGGGGAAGAGTCACACCTGAGCTGGCTGCCCAACTTCTGCCTTTACAAAGTCAGAGCTCAAAGGAGATGAAAAGGTCCATTATTAGGTTATTGCCATTCATTTTGATATCTAAATCAAAAATCAAAATAGCAGGTTTAGCTATCAGATATCTGAACTCTTGTGACAGAAGTGCCACAGGGATACTGCAATCCCCACTAAAGCCCCAGCAGGAGATGCCCTGGCACACCAATGCCCACCACAAACTCTCTCCACACCAAAAAACAGGTGATTTCTCCAACATTCCCATTGAAAGCCACGGGATGACCTGGAAATTCTTATCTAATCCACGCCAAGAGACGTGGACACTGATCTCACACTTTTCCAGGAAGCTGTGCCCCAGCTGTTTTGATGTGCACACACTCGGGGCTGGTGTGCCGAGCTGGTGCCACGGAGAGCTGCTCTGCACAACCTGAATTTGCTGCTTTTTACCATGACAAAGGACTCGGGTTCCTATGAATAAATCTGTAACTAGACCACACAAGATTATTAGGCTCCGTACCAATTGTCCCTCATTAATGATTCAGAGGAGCCATTAGCATTTTGAGGCAAACAAGGTGTACTTAGTTAGCAGGACACGACCCAGCTGTCATTAAATTATATCTATGATTAATGATCTTCAGAGGCAGAGCTCCGAGCCTGGGCGAGGGTGAAGGGACAGGGAGGGGTCACGGCTGGCAGTGGGATGCTGCAGGGGCCCTCAGACACAATCATGGAATGGTTTGGGTTGGAAAAGCCCTCTGAGACCATCCAGCCCAGCTGTTCCCCCAGCACAAGGCCAGCACTGACTCATGTCCCCAAGTGCCACATCCACAGGGTTTGGGGCTGTCCCACCCTGCCCTGGGCAGTGCCGGGGTGGGACAGCCCTTTCTGTGAAGGAATTCTCCCAATATCCAACCTGAACATCTCCTGGCACAACCTGAGGCTGTTTGCTCTTGCCCAGAAGCAGAGAGAATCTGTTTTATTTATAGAAAACCTGATACCTCCTCAGCAGCTGCAGATTGTGATCAGAAGTGGTTGAGGGAACACAGAGCCGAAGGTTGAAGCTGAGGGATGGGTGACAGCGGTGTCAGGGCAGGCACGGCCAGCAGCTCAGGAAAAATGGTACAACACTCAGAGACAAAGCATTATTTTTGCTGCCAGATTTTAATTTAATTAGGGATTGTTTGGGTTTTGTTCTTTTGAATGCGGTTTGTTTATGGCTGTTGGTGGAGAAGTCTCACTGCCATGGCAACGTGCAGCAAACACAGGGGAGAGCGCGGGGAGCGCTTTGTCACCGCCTGTCACTCACCTGCCAGGGCAGGGGAAGGAGGTTCCCAACACAGAACACGGAAAACTCTCCCAACAAACCCAGACTGAGGGAGGCAGTGAAAATTCATCTGCGCTCACCACAACTTTTCACAAACCTCGTGCTAAATGTTGACAGGACAGAAGGGAATTAAGGGAGGCTGTGGGAAGAAGGTTGAGCTTCCATCTGAGTTTGTTTTGTCAGAATGCTGTGGCAAAAGCAGATTATTCTGTTTTTCCTTGCTGGGCAGGCCTTGCAGACACTCTGCAATGCAATCAAGATTGTGTTTGACAAGAGCGCTCCAAAGTGTCTCCCCAGTGACTTGCTGTGGGAAAACAACCATAAGATGCTGGCTTTCCTCTTGTTTTTATTTTATTTTTGGTTTGTGGGAGAGAGGATGAGGGCTGTGAAAGCACAGGAGCTGAATGAGCACAAAAAGCAGGGAGGCATCGCTGGGGCCGGCTGGGACAGGGAGGCAGGAGGGGACAGAGATGGGCTGGCAGCACCACAGAGCAGGGACAGGGCTGGGGACACTGATGGTCTGTCCCTCCCTGCAGGCAGCAGCTCCCGGGGGTGTTCAGGGACTCGTGTCCATCAGCCTCCCCTCAGTGCTGGGATGGCAGCGATAAAGGGGACAGGAAGGGCTGTGGGAGCCCCCCTGTTCTCTCTGAGAGTGGGGTACAGGTGGTAAGAGGCAGCAGCGGGGTTGGAGTGACAGGGCACCACCAGGGGCTGGGCAGCACCCTCGGGTGTCCCCATCGCCCTGGGGACAATGTCCCCTGCTGGACCAGCCTCTGCCTGGCCACTCCATCCCCAATTCCAGCGCCCCAGCCAGGAACTTCCCTCCTCCTGGGCCTGTCCTGCCCTGGGGCAGCGCTGCTCCAGCCCCTCTGCTCCCATAACTTCATCCAAGAGTCACCCTCAGCTTGGAATAAAACACACTGAGTCTACTGGAACACCAAACCCCAAACTGAACCCCCACAAAGGCTGGCTCTGTGCAGAGGTTCCCTTTATGGGTTTCCCACCCGCGTCCCCATTGATGTCCCCGTGTTCCCAGCACAGCTCCTTACGCTCCTGTGCTTTTCAGAGGGAGCTGTGGTTCACAGTGTCACCTGTTCAAACACGACTTCTTTGGATGCAGCCTCGGAGTGAGGGGGAATCCTGCCATCAAAGCCTTCATCACTAATTTATAGCTAATTACGTTATTAATATTCAAGCCTTTGTAAGTTGTCCCAAAAGGCAGGAGCTGCCGGGAAGCACTCGGGGCTGTGCCCTACAGCAGGACACCAGCCTGGGGACATGGAGGTGACACTGCCAGCGTGGGGCAGGCCATGGGCTGGGGCTTGGCACCACTGACCTCACGTGGGTTTGTTAAACCCTGACCATCAGAAGTGAACTTCCACAGGATCACTGAGGCTGGAAAACCCTCCAAGGCCATCGAGTCCAAGCTGTGACCAATCCCCGCTTTGTCACCAGCCCAGAGCTCTGTGTGACACTTCCAAGGGTGGGGACTCCACCAACTCCCTGGGCATTCTTCACCCCAGGGAGCCACCGCCTGTCTTTGCCACCCTGTCCCTGCGGGGCGCTCTGCCCACGGACACACCCAAAGAGAGAAGTTTGGGCTTCCCGGGGGATTTTCCTCTCTGCTGTCCCCACAGGGTGGAGGAGCCCCGGGGCTGATGGAGAGGTGGGGCCAGGGGCGGGGAGGTCACTGGTGTTGGTGGCAGTGCCGTGGGGTTTTCCTCCTGTCCCCAGCCCCAGCATCAGCGAGGGAAGTGAGAGGGGCGAGGCTGGAAAAGGCAGAAGTGACCGCAGCCCACACTTCATGTGACCGCAGCCCACGGCCCGGCTGAAGGTGACACCTCTCACTGGGGGCCATGTGACAGTCACAGCCTGGTCACACAAACCCCAGCACAGGGGCCGAGCCAGGCACGGATGTGTCACAGCACAGGGCACCGAGGGCTGGGAACTCACTGGGACACATGTGACAGTCACAGCCTGGTCACACAAACCCCGGCACGGATGTGTCACAGCACAGGGCACCGGGGGCTGGGAAAACTCCAAATAAAAGTGATCAGCACCTGCCTGCAGCCTGAGATGTGATCACTCCTTACCCAGCCCAGAGGGCTGATGAGGTTTGGGGTCACTTTTTGACACCCTGCTCACCTCCTGCCCCAGACAGATGCAGAGCCAGCTGAAACCACCCTGCCAGGGGAAAACCTCTGGGGCTGGTGCTGCCGGGGTCCCTGTCCCTGTAAAGTGTGTGAGGCTCCAACCTCATCTCCTGCAGCCCCTCCTGAGCCCCCAACCCAGCGTGGGGACCTGTGTCCAAAACCAGCCAGAAGTTCTCACCTGACATCAAGCTCCAAGGAACTGTGCATCCCTGAGGATTCCTTTGGTAACGAAGTTCAGGCGCCGTTATTCCTCTAAAAACCAGGATCCGCCCGTGTTTCTGCTAAAACCAATAAATGCTGATTGCTTGGTAGGCAAGAGGCTGACAGGGGAGACGTGAGGCAGGGCAGGGCTGAGGCAGCAGAGCTGCGCTGTTGCCTTGGGAAGGCTGACCTGAAACAGAGGCTGGGCAAAACTAGAGAGTAAAATCAGGATTTATTAAAAGGTCCCCAGAATCCACCCTGGGCATTACAGAAGCCTGAGCAAGGCTGCACCCAGGGTGGGCTGCAAGTGGTAGCAAAGATGGGCCCCCAGTCACGAGATTTTGCCATTTTATAAGTTTAGGTCTATTTGTATTTTGGGGTCCAATTGTCCAATTCCAGCCCCAGGCCATGAGGTCCCATCCTTCTTGTCCCACCCCTCAGTCCATCGTTGTTTGTGTTTGGGGGCTGAAAGTTGTGCTTGGTGTGCAGCAGAAATGGATTTGTTTTGTCTCACTGCTCCGTGGAGGGAGCTCAGTACAGTTCCCAACACGAAGCTCCATCCCAGGCAGCACAGAATGTGAAAATATAAAAGCTGAGGCATCAGCACCAGCTCCTCTGGGCCGGCAGGTGCTGCAGAGCCACCCCAACAAGTGTTAAATAACAGGGCAGCCTCGCTGAGGGGCTGGGAGCCTTCTCCAGAGTATAATAGGTTTTAAATTGGAGCCCTCTACTTCAACCGCACAGGAAAGGAGAGGGGTCACAGAGGCAAAGATTGCACCACTGTTATATGACTTTAAAAGACAATCTAATTTCTCCGTCAGAAATTGCAGCGTTTCTCTGGAAGATGTCTGTGACAAAAGATGTCATAACTCGGGGCCGAGGCAGAGCCCCGAGCTGTGCTGGCGTTCCTGAGTGTGAAATCCAGCCCGGGTGGAGCTGAGGGGTTTCACAGAGCAGGGCGAGGCTGGGGGCTGATTTCTTATGATTTCAGTGAGGATTAATTGGGCAAACTTCGGTCCATTTCCCTGCACTTCTTGTCAGCCCATCCACTTTTATTGCTTTCACTTGGTTTCGGAATTTTTCCTTTCTATTTCTTCTACATTTCATCTCTTCAAATACTTCTCCTGTCTTTTTACTCACATTTCTTCCCAGATTTCAGAATTTGAATTGGAGTCGCTTTGGCAAGTTTTGGTCCTTTTCACTGCCCTCATTTCATCTCAGGCCATTTGCTGGCAATCACTCCATACCCAAACTTTCTCTTTTTTTCCCATTGCACAGTTTTTGATCATATTACCTTTCCACAGCATTTATTAGACTTTGTTCTCTGATTTCAAGATTTCAGTGACGATTGGGAAGCACAAACTGCAGTGCAGAGCCCTCCCCGGGCTGGGTGGGTGCTGTCCCCTGGAACACAGAGCAGGGGTGGGCTGGGTGCAGGGTGGGAGCCCTGAGCTCTCAGCACCCACCCTGTGGCACGGGCAGGGTGGGCACTGTGGGTGACACCCAAATGGAGCTGCAGGCCCTGCTCAGTGCCCCAATCCTGCTGGCAGAAATCCTGACCCACGCTCAATAAACAAAATCAACCAGGCTGGGTTTGCTGCAGGGTCAGGGCTGCCCCTCTCACCATCCCTGTGCAGCCACCCACACAGCCCTGTTGGATCTGCTCACCAGTAATGGGATGGGGTGACCGAGAGGAGTTCCACGAGTTTTTAATTTCATTACCAGTCTCAGTGAAGGCAGAGACATAAAAGATGGGAAATTTCAGGCCATAACAACAGGAGCCAAAGTTCTCTTTGTTCCAAGGCCTTTTAGAAGTTTTTTAGCCAATAGGCTGATGTTAAAAGCTTACAAGCATCCACTTAACCAATCACTAAACACTCCATGTACACCTTGCAGCACACACGAGTTGCTTGTTCTATATTTTTTGCAGTTCAGAAACTTTGTGTGCTCCAAATATTTCAATGCTGATTGCAACACTGCAAAACTCCTCAGCTTTTTCAGTTCCTACAAATCCAGCCCAAAAGCCACCCAAGCCAACCCTGAGCCAGCCTGACCCAATTTAACCCAACTCCATCCAGTCCCAACCAAACCCCAGCCCAGCTCCACCCCCAACCCAACCCTGTCCCTCCTCTCCGAACAGCCCAACATCCCTGGGCTGGATTTTAGGGATTTCTCTAAAGCTGGAAAACCCCTAACAATAGTGGAGTGATGCAAATGAAATTTAATTCTCCTACACACATCTCAGAAGTTTCCCCTTTTCCTGCCACCTCTAACATTTACTGTCTTGCTCAAAATACCCAGTTCTAGAAGTTTTGGTGGGTTTTTTCTTTTTTTTTTAAAGAAGGTGGACTGTTGAAATATTTCCCTGTATCAGGGCAGTATCACCTGCTAGGACAGCACAGCTTCCACAGGTTCCAGCCCTGTGTGGAGGCAGTTCCTGGTGCTGCTGTTCTCTCTTCCCAGGTGTCCAAGGAGCCAGGGCAGTTTCTGCAGAGAGCTCAAGGTTTTACCTGTCTGTGCCAGGCAGCAGAGAGTGACAGCAAGGTCGTGGTCACCTCTGCTGGGCCAGGGTGTTTGTACATCCTCTGCAGTGGCACAAAACCCCAGCCAGGCAGATGTTTTCTAGGCTGAGATTCCTTTTACCCTTGGAATGATATGTTTTATTTCCATTTTTTCAGTAACTTATTGATTTGTGAGCTTACCAGGAGCCTGCCCTGTGCCAGGCGCCTCGATTGCATCGCATAAATATTTAACATCACTGGAAAACAATAATTTTCTAACCCAAAAAACAGCGTTACAGAAATTAAACAATTGCTAAGTGACCACGGTGTTTTTTCATGAATCCCATCCACTTTATTAACCCGAGCTAAGCCAGGGGAGCCAATTACAGTGCACTAAACTGTGCCGGCAGCTGCCTGGGAAAAAAGGCCATTACATTTTCAGCTTCTGTGTAGTTCAATGAGAATTAGAGTTAAATGTGTGTTTTGAATGCAATGGGTTATTACTATGAAGTTAATCATACCATTACTTTTTACTGTGGGGCTGTAGAAGTTTAAGGGGACCCTGAGAGGGCTCAGTGAGAGCAGCCCCTGCTGCTGGGGCCAGCAGGGTCTGCCCCGGGCTCACAGCACCCTCCAAAGGCTCCCCAAACCGTGTCACTTGTGGAATTTGCACTTGACTTTTGCAAACATTAAATGTTCTTGTCACCGAGAACTAATTAAGAAATCCGGGCCACTACTGCCGAGCTAATTCTGTTCGGGTTGACTGCGTGTTCAAATCTGACTCTGGATGCTCATCTAATGTGTACTGTGACCAACTATTGCGGTTGGATTAAGGTAATTACCTAGCTCAACACTTTTCTGAAACATTTTACAGTAATGGAATCCGAAGCTTTTATGTGCTTCTCCATCTTCAGACGATTGGGGTGTGAAGCTGTGCTTGAGGATGGAAAAGCCAAAGCCCAGCTTATCACCGGCCCCCGGGCTGGCTTAGCTGGGCTCAGGCTCCTGATTGCAGGGCAGCAAATGGGGCACTGCAGGGACAGGCTCTGGGAAGGAGGGACAGACAGGGGGGATTTGGGATCTGCTCCAGGGAACAGGGACAGGAGGAGAGGGAACGGCCTCAGGCTGGGCCAGGGGAGCTCAGGGGGACAGCAGCAGGAATTTCCCCATGGAAAGGGGGATCAGGCCTTGGAACTGCCCAGGGAGGTTTGCAGTGCCCATCCCTGGAGGTGTCCCAGCAATTCCTGGATGTGGCACTCAGTGTGAATGGAAATCCCTGTGGGAATTGTAAAGGGAGATGGGAACACAGAACTGGGGGAATCCCAGCAGGATTTCCCCAGGAGTTTGGAACTGGAATCTCCGTGTGTGTCAGGAATCAGCAGGAATTTCCCCATGGAAAGGGGGCTCAGGGATCAGAACTGCCCAGGGAGGTTTGGAGTGCCCATCCCTGGAGGTGTCCCAGGAATTCCTGGAGGTGGCACTCAGGGCTCTGGGCTGGGGACAAGGTGGGGATCAGGCAGGGCTGAGACTCGATGATCTGGGAGGGTTTTTCCAAACTAAATAATTTTGTGAATTTCACAGACCTTGGGAAGAGCCTCAGCATTGGCAAGGGGGAGGCAGCCTGCTCTGGACCTGTGAAACCAGTGACTCTGTGAAACCAGTGACTCTGGGAAACCAGTGACTCTGGGAATCCAGTGACTCTGAAACCAGTGACTCTAGGAAACCAGTGACTCTGGGAAACCAGTGACTCTGGGACTCCAGTGACTCTGTGAAACCAGTGACTCTGGGAAACCAGTGACTCTGGGACTCCAGTGACTCTGGGACTCCAGTGACTCTGGGAAACCAGTGACTCTGGGAATCCAGTGACTCTGGGACTCCTCATTATTCCCTGGGAAAAGTGCAGAATGGGGAATGTCTTGTGAAAGCAGCCACAGAAAGGTAAATCACCAGAAGCAAGAACCCAAATGCAAACTGAGGCAGTAACAGTGGGACACAACAGATCTCTCCTGGGAAGGGAAGGCCTTTGGGCTGTGGAAGAGAGATGGAAGCACGGCCACAGACCTTTCCATGCTCCACAGCCAGCACACGCAGTCAGCTGAGCCTGGGCTGCACTCCCGGGCCCTGCTCCCTGCCCAGCTGCTGACAAGGGCCATTTGTGATGGTTCTCTCCGGGATGGGGCCGCCTCTACCTCGGGAAATTGGATTGCTCTTATTCCTCATTTCACCACAAATTGGGCAATCACTTCCAGCCTCCACCCCCAGCAGCCACCAGGAACAGAAAGGGCCTCTCCAGCCCATCAGCACCTCCTGAAATACCCATCCGTGTCTGTGCTGGGTTGTGAGGCACGGCAGGGCTGGGATCCATCAGGTGTGATCCATGGCACCCAGCCGAGCCTGGCAGAGCAGAGCTGGGAGTCTCAGGAGCCTCAGCGAGGGTGGTGAGGTGTTTCTGCATCCTGCCCCGTGCAGCACAGCTCCCCTCACACCATTCATGCTCATCCCCTCCAGGCCCCCAGGATGGATCTCGTGGTGGGAGGGTTGGGGTGTCCATGCAGGGACAGGAGCTGGGTGACCCCCGTGGGTCCCTCCCATGACCCACCCCACGTTCTGGGGTCCCTGCTCCTGGCAGAGGCTCTGGGGCAGCAGTGCCCACATGAACGTCACCAGGGGCAGCTCTCAGCCCACATCAGGCATCCCCATCAAACCTGATTTTAGAAAGATTTATTAAAAAATACAGACTGGCACAGATTCCAAGAGAAACCCAACCTCCCGCAGGGGGCTGGGAGCCCTCAGTCAGTGCAGAGTGAAAGGATCACCAATAAATAATTGGGAAAGCAGGGCCCTGCTCCTTGGCCTTCGTGCAGCCATGGCCAAGAGGAGGGACATCAATGCCAGGCTGGACACTGGGGCTGGAGCAGCCTGGGACAGTGGGAAGTGTCCCTGCCATGGCACTGGATGGGATTTAAGGTCCCCTTCAACCCCAACCAGTCTGGGGTTTTCTATGATCTTATAAATTCATCAATTCTTATTCAACTTCCTCTTATTCTCCCTGACATTCTGTGATCAGAGAGAGGGTACAACTACAATTTAGCCCTTTGGTAGAATTTACTTCAGTGATTAAAATAACTGCATGGAATTAGCGCAATTCTAACGTTGTTTTTTATCTTGAGTGGCAGAAAATCATTGCTCCTGGGATAATTCTTAACCTAACAGAGTGACCCCTATGAAACACAACCAAAAGTTTTACGGTTTTCCCCCTTCATGCTAATTTAATGTAGCCCGATTGTTTAATCTCAAACCGAACACATTCCAAATAAAGTAATGCAGCTCACAACAAGACACTGCAGGAAATAATTAGGTTGCAAGTTGTGGAGGCTTTAATACGGTTGAAATTATATAACTATCTTTGCATTCCCTGTATGGTCCTATTAAATGCAGTCGGCATTGATGTCGGGAGCTGTCAGGAAGCAAAATGAAAAATAGTTTTAATAGCTGCTCTTTGACCTGTTTTATATTTTATGTCAATTATAACAGCACACAACCATGCATAATTATGAAGCATAGATGCATTAAAATGTACACATAATTTGTGTTCTTATGGCAACCGTTGCATTAGGATCTGGAAAACAAACGGATGAGTTCCTATTGTGAAGTGGAGCCGCCGAGTTTTGTCTGCTGGCCCTGAGGGGGGAAACCAACCATTCCCAGGGACAAATGGCACCAGCAGGGCAGTGTCCAGCTGCCACCTGCCCCAGGGCTCACCAAGCCCCAGGGCTCACCCGGAGCAGGGAATTAAAGGAAACACTGAGGGTTTATTCCTGAGTTCATTTTGAACATTCCAGAGCTCCCCATCCAAGTCTGTTCAGCACGAGGGTTAATTACAAACTGCAGACCCGGGCCTGTTTCCCTTGCTCGTCTCTTTCCCTGTCTGAAATATTTTTAATCCTCCTGAGCTGTGGCACAGAGCAGGGAGTCACTTTAAAAAGTTACCTAAGCAGAACAAAGGTTTTAGCAATCAATTCCTTTGGGCTGCTGGGATGAACTTTGGTACAGGGTTGGGGTCAGTGTTGTGTCCATCCCCTGCTCTCCATCTTTGGGCTAAGTAGAGGAGTGGTTTAATTTTTCAGCTGTTTTATTTTTATTTTTTTAATTGTTTTGTTATATTTGGGTCTAAATCAGAGAAAATCTAAGGGAAATCACTAAATCAGCTCCTTTTCTTCTATCAAAAAAAAAAAAAAGAAAGAAAGAAAACCAAACCAAACCTCCAAACCTGAGCTGCCCTCCTGCCAAAAGCTCGTTCAGGCCTGGGAGCTGATGGGATGAGTTCCTGGTGGAAGGAGATGGAATGAGAGGGGTTTTAAGGTTCCCTCCAACCCAAACTATTCTGGGATTCTACGAAATACTTTTAAAGCTGATTCTGTGAAATACTTTTAGAGCCAACTCTGCAGATTTGCACAGAACTGATCGCCGTGCCTGGAACAGGAATCCCAACAGGCCCCATTTCCCTGTCCCTGCCCTGAGGTGAGCGATGTGCACAGCTCTGCACCTCGATTTTAACCGGCTCCCCTGGCACCAGACCCACAGGGCAAGGCTGGAGGCACCTGGAGAAGCCTGACCTGTCACCCCGGGCTGGAGGAAAGGTGTCCCCTCATTTCTGGTGACAGGTGAGAGGAAGCAGCAGCAGGGCACAAACCCCACACGATTGTGACTTGTGGCTGGTTTTGGATGAGTGGTGAGCACTGTGCAGGCAGTGAAACCCCCAGGCAGGGGCAGGACAGGGGCTGCTGTCCCGCTCTCCCCGTCTCCCCGCAGCTCCACATCCCAGCCCGGCGGGGAGCGGGGGCTGCCCAGGGCCGGGGCTGTCACCGCGGCTGCTGGCACGGGCTGTGCCGGTTCGGGCTGTGCCGGTTCGGGCTGTGCCGGTTCGGGCTGTGCCGGTTCGGCCTGTGCCGGCTCGGGCTGTGCCGGTTCGGCCTGTGCCGGCTCGGGCTGTGCCGGTTCGGCCTGTGCCGGTTCGGCCTGTGCCGGTTCGGCCTGTGCCGGTTCGGGCTGTGCCTGCACGGGCTGTGCCGGTTCGGGCCGTGCCGGTTCGGGCCGTGCCGGTTCGGCCTGTGCCGGTTCGGCCTGTGCCGGCTCGGGCTGTGCCGGTTCGGGCTGTGCCGGTTCGGGCTGTGCTGGCACGGGCTGTGCCGGTTCGGGCTGTGCCGGCTCGGGCTGTGCCGGCTCGGACTGCGCGCACCGCCAGCGTGTTTGCCGAAGGAAAGGCTTCCCCGGATGGCTCAGCACAACTTCCCCGGGTTATTCCCCGCACCTGTGCTTTGATTCCAGCTCCGCTGGCCCCGCGCTGCTCGATTGTCACCGAGCCTTGTAAACAGGAGGCTCCCGCTTCCCTCGGAGCGGCGCGAGCAAACCAACATCATAACAGGAGTGTTTATGGAAAAATGCTCGAGCGCTGAAGCAGAAAGGGCTTAGCACTGATCAGACCTCTCTCCCACCTTTATTCTTCACTATCCACATTGAAATGCAAATACCAGCGCCGGGTTTCCACCAGCGTGCCACTCACAAATTGAAAAGCAGTTTTTATCTATGCAAATGTAAGCATGGTAATTGAAGTTAATCAATCAATGCTAGCTTTCACTAAAACCTTGAACATGATTGAATAAAGTAATTATCATTCAGCAGAAAATGATGAAGTTGTAGACAGCATGAACCTTATTAAAGGAGGATTTTGAGTCACAATGGCTTAATTTAGCTAACAGCCCAGCCTTAGCCCAAGCAACACACTGCCCTGGCTGCCTGGGATTGTTTTAGGGGCTGGCAGGAAGGTGGGGGGAGAACAGGGGGACTTTTTTTATTATTATTATTTTTACAGTGTTGGATTAGTAAAAGGTACTTGTTACACCACAAAGGTAAGCCATCATTAACATCCCGCTTCACTCCAAATAGATCAATGAACAAAGATTGCTGTGACACAGCCAAGGTGTCCAGCGGCAACAATAGGTGATTTAAACTACTGTTGTGCTTGAAAATAACACGGAGAGGATGAATCATTAGTTCTGGGAAGGGGCTGAGGCGTGGGGGTGCAGTGACACGGATAGCAGGGGATGCAAAAGGGAAGTGGCCGCAGGGTTTTCCTTTTGCTTCTGTCCCAGAACAAGTGATTCAGCAGCAGGCCGAGGGGGTCAGAGGAGAACAAACAAATCTGCCAGAGTCAGCCGAGCTCCCGCGAACTCAGTGACCTCAAGGGAAGTTTCTCCCTGCCCCAGTGAGAAGCCCTCGGTGCTCTCTGTGAGCTGCAGCGTGGCTGGGAGCAGGAGGAAGGATTCCCTCCAACTCAGGGCTCCCTCAGCTTCCTCTTCCTCTCTGCTGGGGAAAAACCCCATTGCAGTGCCTGGAGCCAGGCTTACCATAGCCAAGCCTTACCTGGTCACTTTATCAGTTATCAGCTGCTTCACCTGTTAGTTTTTGTTATTTGTGTAATTTGTTATTTGTGTATAATATATATATATATTATAATTG
This sequence comes from Acrocephalus arundinaceus, assembly GCA_021534815.1. NCBI lineage: Eukaryota > Metazoa > Chordata > Aves > Passeriformes > Sylviidae > Acrocephalus > Acrocephalus arundinaceus. The sequence continues at coordinate 649,595 of JAJEOU010000491.1, forward strand.
GTTATTTGTCTCTAATTCGCTATTATTTCACCTGTTCATCTCTGTCCCACCCCACGGAGATGCAGTGTATGAAAACAAGAGCTCCAGATCCATCGGGTTTGGTTTCCCAGGAATATTTGCCAGGCTGTGAGTGTGTCCTGTGCCAGGCTGGTGTGGGAGGGACGGGACACGTGAGGATCAGCTGCAGGCACAACACTCTGGGCTCACAGTCTGCCCCCATGGGAAGGAGCGGCTGGACACAAAACCCTGGCTCAGGACGTGGTGGCTCCATCTCCCTGAGCCCCTGGGATGATTTACAGAAGAATCTGGAGCCAGCCCGACACAAAATCCTGGCTAAGGACGTGGTGATACCATCTCCCTGAGCCCCTGGGATGATTTACAGAAGAACCTGGAGCCAGCCTGACAC